>CABHPR010145940.1:22484-73970 GCA_902168415.1 Peromyscus melanophrys | reverse complement strand
ACACACACACACACACACACACACACACCTTTTGTATTGGATTACTATATCTAGCACCTTATTAACAAGAGAATGGCATAAAAATGTATCTAACTATGTAACTATACTTAGAAAAAAGTATACATTTTAATTTTTAATTGATTGCCAATGATGAAGAGGGAAATAGAGAGGGGAAAAAGAGACAAAACATTTTCCCTCCCAAATGTACTTTTTTCTTATAAATTTAGCTTTGAAAAATGGGTATTTTACACTCTTACCTTTTATCATTTTTGCATTATAAAAGCTTTTTAAAACTTCAGATATTTACTTTTATTACTTTAAATTATGTGTGGTGTGTGTGTGTGTCTACATCTGGGTGTGTGAACTTGAGTGCAGATGTTTGGGGAGACCAAAAGCCTTGGGTTTCCTGGAGCTGGAGTCACAGAGAGTGGTGGCACTCCTGAAATGAGTGCTGGGAACTGGACTCGGAACTTCTGGGAGAACAGCAGCTCTTAACTGCAGAGCCATCACACCAGTCCCTTTAAAAGCATTTTTAAAAGTCCTAGAAACAATGACTGGCTCAGTAGCGCTGAGTTCCCAAATACTCAGACATGTTGCGTCCAGGGAAAAGAGGATGAAAACCTCGTCATACCTGCAAACAAGATGACTACTGAGATTTCCAAGGGCCAAGTTCCAGGGTGTAGACATTAACACCTGCTGCATTTTGACACTGTGAACACCGGTGCATGATAGCTAAGCAGCAGTGCATTGAAACAGTGTCAATATGTTCTTATCTGTGAGTTCAAAATGAGTCTAAGAAACAGAACCAAAACCTCATTGATCACCTCTGAGGGATGTGAAACTACTTTGGAAGTTGACAAATAAATGGGAAATCAATCATTGATCTCATATTTCTAATACAAATTATAACTCAGAGTTGTCAGTTATTAGAGAGGCAACTTTCCTTTACAGAAACACCTCAGCCAACAGAGGAAGAGGAGAGGAGATGGTTAGAATGCCATTATCTTTAAACACTGAGGAATTAAAGTGTCTGGCCAATGATTATTGATGGCTCATAACATCACAATAGAGACATCAGCTAGTGAGCTTCAGCTGTATGGAGTCACTAAGAAGCAACTGTGACCCCCAGCTTCATGGTCGTCTGCATGGGAAGATTCAAATTTCAGTTCCCATGGCCCAGCCCCCTTAGACTTTTATCACTGTTCTCTATCTTGTGTGCATCCAAATCAGCAAAGGACATACAGTTTTTAAAAACACCGAACTCCAAACCCTAACCTTGAGCCTATAATTCAATAGGTATTCAATGAGGACTTGGTTTTATAAAAGTCCAAATACCTATGATGCATCATCAGGAATGGGAGCCATTAACTCACCTGCCATTGCCCCCAAAGCCTCATTATGAGTGCTCTGTGTGGAGTTACAGCCAGGCGAATCCTTGGGATACTTTGGAGAAATCCATCAAGAGGTTGAGATCCTCAGTCACTCCTTCGCCTTAGAGCTGGCACTTTCAATTTCACCATCCAATAAAAAGCATTTAGTTTTTTATTGTCAAAATAACTAAAGATGGGAGGAAAAATGCATAGTCAACGTGAGGCCACTTCTCATTCCCTCCCTGTAGCCCACCACTAATTGATCACCTTCTTCTTTTCCACTGAGATCAAATGTGACCTCAGAATCCTTCTCACTCCAGTGCTCCAGGCTCTCAGTACTAGTTAATTATTGTTGACACACAAATCAAAAGCAATTTGTCATCCTTGGCCCTGGCATTGCCATTACCCCTGTGTACTTCAAGTAGGCAGAAAAATATGATGTGTTTGCATCTGCTGCTTAACACACACCAGAAGTCTGTGGGTGGGAGGTGACAAAAAAGTGAGAGCGATCGCAAGCCTTCCTGCCATGGAGGCCGACAGTAGAGGCATTTATTTAACAAGTATTTCATGTGTATGTGTGTTCCTCTGTGTGTGTGTGTGTGTGTGTGTGTGTGTGTGTGTGTGTGTGTGTGCACGCCTTGGGCATCTTCAATCACGTTCCCTCTTGTTTTTGTTTTTATTTTATTTATTTATTTATTTTCTTAAAAGATTATTTTCTTTATTAAGAAATTTTTTATTCGTTTTACATACCAACCACAGATTCCCCTCTCTTCCCTCCTCCTGCCCCTCCATCTTACTCCCCGCCAAGCCCACCCCCTATTCCCTCCTCCAAAAAGGTAAGACCTCCCATGGGGAGTCAGCAAAGCCTGGTACATTTAGTTGAGGTAGGTCCAAGCCCCTCCCCCTGCATCAAAGCTGTGCAAGGTGTCCCATTATAGGTAGTGGGTTCCAAAAAGCCAGCTCATGCACCAGGGATGGATCCTGATCCTACTTCTAGGGAGTCCCTTAAGCAGACCAAGCTACACAACTATCTTGCTTCTGCAGAGGGCCTAGTCCAGTCCCGTGGAGGCTTCACAGAGGTTGGTCTAAAGTTCATGAGTTCCCACTAGTTTGGTTTGGTTGTCTCTGTAGGTTTCCCCATCATGATCTTGGTGCCCCTTGTCCATATAATCCCTCTTTCCTCTCTTTGACTGGACTCCTGGAGCTCGGCCTGGTGCTTGGCTGTGGATCTCTGCATCTGCTTCCATCAGTTACTGGATGAAGGCCCTATGATGACAGTTAGGGTATTCACTGATCTGATTACTGGGGTAGGCCAGTTCAGGCACCCTCTCCACTATTGCTGGGGGTCTAAGGTGGGGTCATCCTTGTGGATACGTGGGAACTTCCCTACCACTAGGTTTCTCCCTATTCCCATGATGTCTCCCTCTATCAAGGTATCTCTTTCATTGTTCTTGCACTCCATCCCTGTTCCAGCTCAACCATCCTGTTCCTTTATGTTCTCATCTCCCATCCCTTCTATTGCCTTCCCTCACCCCCAGCTTACTTATGGAGATCTCATCTATTTCCCATTCCTAGGTCGAACCATGTGTCCTTCTTAGGGTCCTCCTTATCCTACAGAATGGGAAAAGATCTTCACCAACCCCACATCTGACAGAGGGTCGATCTCCAAAATATATGAAGAACTCAAGAAACTAGACATCAAAATACCAAACAATCCAATTAAGAAATAGGCTACAGAGAATTCTCAACAGAAGAATCTCAAATGGCAGAAAGACATTTAAGGAATTGCTTAATATCCTTAGTCATCAGGGAAATGCAAATCAAAGGGACTCTGAGATACCATCTTACACCTGTCAGAATGGCTAAGATCAAAAACACTGAAGACAGCTTATGCTGGAGAGGATGCGGGCTAAGGAGAACACTCCTACACTCTTGGTGGGAATGTGAACTTGTTCAGACACCTTGGAAATCCCTCTCATTTTTGATTCAGGGTTTCTTACTGAACCTGGCTCTTGCTGATTCAGTCAACTAGCTGAGCAGTGAACCCAGGGACTCTCTTATCTCTCTCTCCCTAGCACAGGATTTACAGGTGAATCCACCATGCCCAATCTTTCCACATGGATTCTGGAGACTGAACTTGGATCTTCATGATCACACAGAAGACACTTTACCCACTTACTCCCCAACCCTTCAACAAGTATCTCTAGAATTTACCCATGTCCCAGAGGGCCCAGACAGTGGCCCAGAGAAAGTGGGTAAGGATAATCCCTAGCTTCATGAAGCTCTCTGTTCCACACTTCTTGGAGGGGTCTCTGTAATGGGTCAGTATAGTGTCCTAGTCAGGGTTACTATAGCTGTAATGAACACCACGAGCAAAAAGCAACTTAGGGAGAAAAGGATGTATTTGGCTTATACTTCCACATCACTGTTCATCACTGAAGGAACTCAGCACAGGAAGTCAAGCAGAGCAGGAAGCTGGAGACAGGAGCTGATGCAAAGGCCATGGAAGGGTGCTACTTACTTCCTTGTTCATCATGGCTTCACTGTTTTCCAAGGAACCCTCTTTCCCTTCTTAAGAGCAAGGAGTAGCCTGTGCTGTAAGCTCAGAAGCCAACCACCACCCTTAGTAGCATTTTGTTTCATGGCAACAAACTTTCCTCACTAATATATTCTCACATCATTTGTGCATTGATTCTTCAACTGAGCTTGTTAATTTGCACAATTTGGTTGTTATTCTCCTGTTTGTTACATCTCCAATTCCACTAAAAAGGATCAATGATCCCAGCATTGTTCACTGAGCTGAGAAATCAGAGCTGACAATAGCAGTGTGAATGTCACAGCTCAGAATGATAGGACAAACCCAAGACCGGCCCTGGGGTCAAGTGAGTCTGGATGGACAAGTGAAAAAATTGAACAGCAAATCTTCCCTCATCTTCTGTTAGGTCCCTGGTATGTGAACATTTCTCAAGAAGTGGAATCAAGTTTTTGATATTCTCATGACATTTTTAAGAAAAATGCAATGACTTAAAGTGTATAGGTTTTCTTTTTTTTGTAAAAAGTGCATGCATGTGTGTGTGTGTGTGTGTTTGTGTGTGTGTGTGTGTGTGTGTGTGTGTGTGTGTGTGTGAGAGAGAGAGAGAGAGAGAGAGAGAGAGAGAGAGAGAGAGAGAGAGAGAGAGAACACAGATGTGTGGGTGCATGTATATGTGAGTGCACATGTAGGCCAGGGGTCAGCCTAGGGTGTGGTTCTCCAGGAGCTGTCCACATTATTTTTTTTTGAGCCAGCTCTCATTGGAACCTCAGACTTAAGCACTTGGCTAGGCTGTGTGACTAGTGAGATCCAGGGATCTTTCTGCCTTCCACCATTGCAGTGCCAGAATTACAAGTGTGCCCAGTCTTTTACATGGTTGCTGGCAATCAAACTTAGGTCCACATGCTTACATGAAGCTGTCTCCCCATCCCCTGGTAAATCAGTACTTTCTGAAATGAAGCTCATTGTCAGGAGATGAGCTGGAGCACACACTCCCCATGTGGAGCTTTGTAAGCACAGAGGAGCAGGGACAGTCAGTCTACAGTCATGACAAATGATTTTGAGGATGCCTAGAATAAGTTACAGGTTAAGTTCCTGTGTCAGGAAGTTGTTGGATGTTGCATCATATTAGAAGTATGCTATGTGGAAATGCTATCACTGTGCTCACTTGTGAGTTTCCACAGCTGTATGAAACCATGCACACTGAAAATCCTACAAAGGAGGCATGCTGATGGCTTCTCTGCCTCTTTATTGTCAAAAGTATTTGAGCAAAGATTGGCATCAACTAAATGATTGATCCATGTGTCACTGGAGAACTAGTAACACTGGGTAGGAATGGGTGCTACTGCCACCAGATGTGTTTGCCAAGAAGATGCTGGGAGGACTCAGGGGACAGTGTAGCAAGAGTGTCAGTGAATGCAGGGCTGGATCTCTAAAGAACAGTGGTCTACAGCAACATCTCTGATCCTGACAGTGCTCAGAGAAACTGTGGCATTTTTCATTTGATAGTTTGGTGGTCACAGAATGTGTGTCCCACATACTGAATGAAGAAACAAATCTGTTTTCTGAGGAAAGCATGACCTTGGTGAAGGCATTTCAACACCCATTTCTAGTAGGTGACGTTTACTCCATGACTTCAAGTGATACCCATCAATAAATTTATCTTTGAGAATATCTTGAATTTTTTCTTGTGGGAGAAAAAAGTCACAATTTTTAAATTTTAGAAATTATATCAAGGGGGCTGAATGCACCTCAGTTGGTAGAATGCTTGCCTAGTATGATAGAAGCCCTGGGTTTAATGCCAGCACACACAAACTAGGCATGCTGGTACAAGCCCATAATCTCAGCAACAAGGAGGTGGATGCAGGAGGACCAGAAGCTGAAGGTCATCTTCATCTACAAAGAGAATTCAAGGGAAGCCTAGGGTACATCTGAAACCCCATCTCATAAACAAGCAAATGTCTTTTAAAAATTATAAGAATAAGTAGGCCATGTGGGGAGAGTACTAAAGAGGAGAATAGCAAGATAGAGGTGATATAAGGGATAAATGGTAAAAATGGGGGAAGGGCTTTAATTGGGGAGAGAGCAAGGAAGTTAATACAAAAGGAGATGGAAGGAGAAGGATAAATAACACTAGGATGTTTGAAAAACCCATAAGAAATCATACTATTTTATATTTATCTATAATTATATATAATGCAAACAAGTACATGTGCAAATATCTACATATATAGTTTAAATTTAGTCATGCCATTTGGGTAGTAATGTTCCCCCCCACTCTCCAAGAGCCATAGACTATCTAACAAAAACAGTGCCAGGAATGAAAAATCTTTCAAGTTGTTGGTCAAAAGAGTTCAGACACTCCCAAAACAATAGAGGCTATTACTGTTGCTTTTGGTTGCCTCCCAGAACTTAAAGGCAAGACCCTATTGTTGAAGACATCATGCACTTTGGACACAGAACTTTGAGGAACAGAGCTGTATCTAACCCAAAGGCTTCTCCCTAAGGACTAGGTTTAATAGTACAGGAAGGTGCTATGCAAGCAGCCAAAGGAGAGAAGCAATCAATAGTCCTACTCAGCTGTGATTCCTACAAAACACAACAGTGGCCAGCAGGGTAAGATAAAGGTGCAATAGTGGTTCTCATAACTTGGTGGTAACCAACAGCTATCTCGATGAACAAAAGGGCCCATTAAACTGGATGGGAATCATGCTTGGAACTAGAAACATAGCCAACTACCCATGGCTAGTGAGGTCATGGATCTCAGAGTAGAATTTGTTACCGCCACTTTACAAAACAAGTATAATTCTTTTTATTTATTTATTTTTTTGGGTTTTTTTTTTTTTTAGACAGGGTTTCTCTGTATAGCTTTGCGCCTTTCCTGGAACTCACTTGGTAGCCCAGGCTGGCCTCGAACTCACAGAGATCCTCCTGGCTCTGCCTCCCGAGTGCTGGGATTAAAGGCATGCGCCACCACCGCCCGGCGAAGTATAATTCTTAATAGAATTCTAAATTCTTATCCTTATACCCACAGACACGTGTAGTTCTCACCCTCATTAAAGAACCTTCTCTTGGCAGCTGACAGAGAACAACAGATTCTGGGGTGCCCAACCCCAGTTGAAAGATCTACAGTGCAACCCCCAAACTTTAGGCTGAGGGAACATCATGGAAATGCCTGATAGTAAAAGACAGAGGAATAAGAAGTCTGCTTTGAGGTTGTGTCTCCTGAAAATGACAAAGAAGTTACACCTGTGAAACCTCAACAATATAAAGACCTAGATGTGGGAGGCCAGCTGCCACCTTTTAAAAGGGTTCCTATGAAGAGGAGATAGAAAGATAGCAAAGATGAGAAAGACAGAAACACAGGATAGCTTTGGGAAAACCTGGATCAAAACCCAATGGTCCCTTCTGCCTCTTCAAAAGAGCTTTTTATAACAATGCTAATGGGTGGGGCAAAAGACCTCCCCCTTGCTAGATTAAAGCACACCACACAGCCAAGTGAAGACCCTTCCAAATACCTGGTAACCACACCTGTGGTCAAATCATCTCCTTATGTAGCCCTGCTGGGTAAAGTAAGCTCAGATTCTTGGATCCTGAGTAAATTCTCACTAGGAAACCTCTGTGGGTCTCTATAGCTCCCCCTTCTCAATATATTAAAGGGCCCCTCAGGCCCCTCAGACCCCTCAGATAGACTATGCCTGCCTTAGGTTGTTCTTCTTCCCTAATCAGCCTTACCCGTCCTGGAGATATACTTTACGTCAAATGTACTCTGTCTTACGTTGACAGCTAGCAAGAAGAACATTACCCATCTCTGACTACCAGCCTCTGGCAGGAGGGTATACAGAGCTTAACTCAGCTCTGACTCGGGACCCTACTAAGAGCTTGCAAGTAGTTGGAACAACCACAGCAATCCCTAGGGCTGTCACACACACCAGTAAAGGAGTAGAGGATGACCAAGATGGAATGTCCTTTTTGAATGGGTCTAAGATGTCTATATCAGCCTTAGCCTTGTCAAGCCCTTTTTAAATCAATAAATTTTGATGCAAATGCATCAAATAAATCAATAAACTTTAGATACAACTGCATCAAACTTAAAGACTCCCTTAGCTTCACCAAACCATGATTCATCAATATCAACAGATTAACATAATTCTAGTATGAATAATAATATACATATTTACAACTAGCATAGATATTACTATATACTTACAATTCTTACAAACTTACATTCAAAAGCAAATCTCTATAGGACTATTTAAACTTTACAAATTTTAGCAAATGTTCAAAAGAGATCTCTTAACAGAACTGTTTACATTTTCTTCCAACAAGACAGAAGGTACATGAATCATGAGTCACCACAGTTAAAATTGTAGGTGAACTCAAAACTGTTTCATTTCTGATGTTTGCAAAAGCTCAAAAAAGTCAGTTCAAGTAACAGTCTTAAAGTTCCACTGACAGCCTAAGATCAGGTCCTGGCTCACCAGCTGACCAGGTGGCTCCCACCACCACCCCAGGAGGAGGTGGTGACATGTGGTCTGGGAGTCCCAGTGAAATCCCTTTGAGGCCTGAGGGGCTTGATGTTAGTTTGCTGAGCCCCCACCAGGGGCCTGCTGCTGCCACTTGACATGGGCAGGCCGGTGGGCACTAAACTTGTGCAGCCTCAGCGAGCACATTCTTGGTCCTTTCCCTCCTGGGTCCCAGCCCCACAGCTACTCTGACCTGGGAGGTTTCAGGGCCACTGGGCTGCAGCTCCCATCATTGCAGGCTGCTGACTGGTGAATTTCCTAAGCCTGCCCCCATGGCCATTTTCACTTGGCTCACCTCAGCTGTCCTTCACATCCTCTGCCTCCAGGGCAGCTGACTTGCCAAACTCAGGGCCTGGTGAGTGCATGACCTCCAGCACTCAGCACACGGGGTCCCAGAAACTCCCATGTGCTATCCTGCTTGCATGGCCAAACACCACTCCCCACTCTCAGGGTAGCTGCATGGCTCTGCCTCATTCTGTTACTGGGAGCTCAGGCTGGCCCAAGGCTCTGTCAGCCAGCAGTTTCCCCTGGGTCTTCAGTACCATCTCTGCCACTGTTTCAACCTGGGGAGATGCTATCCTACTCAGCTCTCTGCCTGCGCTCTCCTGGGCATCTCTTGTTCAGCTCCAGCCACTGGGGTTTGAAGTCTCTGCCATGCTCTGCAAGCTGCTGTCTGCCATTCACCTCTCTTATGGCTTGATGTCTCTGCTGCTTGGCTTGTCAAGGTTGAGTATAGCCTCAAGCTATTTCACAAGCACCCTGACTGACTTCATTCTCCTAACAGCGAGTCCTCGTGGCAGAAACCTCACAAAACCCCACTGCCTGCCCTAGCTCTTGGCATCTGCTGCCTGGGAAGCTATAATGCCCATGGGTCTCAGCCACTGATACCTGGCTGGGGTAGCCACTCATGCTCTGCTTCTGTGGCTTTCTGAAGCTTCTGAAGCTGCCCAGACTGCTAAATTTGCAGTGGCTATTTGTTCCTGAATACTGTTTTCAGGTCTGGCACTAGGGAAATTCTACTCTTACCCTAAGTTTCTTCCTACACAATATTCCTATACCTAAACCATATATTTTTTCCTAATTTAATAGAAAGAAATTGATAGGCAGAGAAAGAGAGAAACCTAGACAAAGAGAGATACCTGCTGCAGTCTAACTTTTCTATACATAGTTTTTGCTCCTGAAGAATAAAATACCACCTACTGTCTTAACCTGAATACAAAACTGGACATGTCCAACTGCTTCCATGGTGCTTCCTCCTCCAGTTGCTTCCCCTACACCCAAGTAAGTCCCTGTTCAGGTACCACCTGTGAGAGGCCAGCTCCCACCTTTTAAAAGGGTTCCTGTGAGGAGGAGAGAGAGATAAGAAACTTTTAGATAGAAAGATACCAAAGAAGAGAAAGACAGAAACACAGGATAGCTTTGGGAAAACCTGGATCAAAACCCAATGGTCCCTTCTGCCTCTTCAAAAGGGCCTTTTATAACAAAGGGGAAGCAAAAGACCTCCCCCTTGCTAGATTAAAGCACACCACACAGCCAAGTGAAGACCCTTCCAAACACCTGGTAACCACGCCTGTGGTCAAATCATCCTTTTATGCAGCCCTGCTGGGTAAAGCAAGCTCAGATTCTTGGACCCTGGGTAAGTTCTCACTAGAAAACCTCTGTAGGTCTCTAAATCTAAACAAGACCCAAACAATGACAACACAGTAGACATGTTGATGTGGAAAGGCAAGATCTCACAGGGCTCCAATCCTAAATGAAGAACTATGGGCAATTAATGATTGCTGAAAGAAAGAGAAAATTAGTTTTCCCCAGAGATAAGCTCTGTGATGACTGAATAAGACTGAGTAAGAACGGCCCTCATAGACTCATATTTGAATGTGTAGGAAGTGTCATTAGGAGGTGTGACCTTTTGGGAATAGGTATGGCCTTGTTGGAGAAAGGGTGTCACTAGGGGTGGGCTTTGGGGTTTCAAATGCCCAAGCTAAGCCCAGTGGCTCTCTCTCTTCCTGCTGCCTACTTATCCAAATGTAGAACTCTCAGCTACCTCTCCAGCACCATATCTGTCCCCAGGCTGCCCTGCTTCCCGCCATGACAATAATGAACTAAACCTCTGAACAATAACAATTAAACAGCCCCAATTAAATGTTTTCATTTATAAAAGTTGCCATTGTCATGGTGTGATTGTAGGGAAAAGGGGCTGGCTAAAGAAACCCACCTTGACCCTGGAGCCCAGAATTAGGGAAGGATGGCTCAGATAAGGCCAGTGAGAGAAACACAGTTTAACTCAAATCAGAGCCATCTCTGCCCCATCCAACTGACTTGTGAAACCAACCAATCACAGAGCAGGATAGTAGAACCCTGGGCCTGGGGTTGACTCCACCCCCTAGACTTCCTGTAAAAACCATCCTGCCTAGTCAGTTAGAAAGGAAGGCTGTTCTCTCCACTGTGGTAGAGGCAGCTACTCTCCTAGATTCCCTCCTTCCCAAATAAACCTCTTCCTCAAAAGAATTTTTTGGGTGTGAAGATCTTCATTTACTGGTGTAGAGAAGATTTACTTGCTGAGACGTCCCCCAGTGGACAAAACAAGAGAGAGAGTGTAGAAGTAACCGTCTTATTAAATAAGAAACACAGAGCCAATGTAAAGATGAAAGCCCAAGAGGTCAGAGCTAAGAGCCTTACCCTTCCTGTTGCAGCTATTCTCTTCAGCCAAGAGACCTACTTCCTGTGTGTTTGTCATTATATAGACTTTCTGTTCTGCCTTCTCATTGGTTGTAAACCCAACCACATGACCTCCTCGTCACTGCCCGTCTGTACAGACCTCCAGGTCTTCTATGGTTGGTATTGAGATTAAAGGCGTGTGTCTTCATGCTGGCTATATCCTTGAACACACAGAGATCCGCCTAGCTCTGCCTCCCAAGAGCTGGGATTAAAGGCGTGGGCCACCAACACCTGGCTCTGCTATGGCTTGCTATTAGCACTGACCCCCAGGCAACTTTATTTATTAACATACAAATAAAATCACATTTCAGTACAAATAAAATATCATCATGAGAGAGACAGAGAGAGAGAGAGAGAGAGAGAGAGAGAGAGAGAGAGAGAGCTGAAAGAGGAGGGCAAGGAGGAGCTGATCTTTGCTAAGATGTCCCTCAGTGGACAGAGAGAACTATAAGTAACACTTTTCTCCGGAAAGGGAAGAGATTGCTACATTTCTGCAGGGGTTTCCCCTTTCACAGAGTGAAGCAAAGAAGCAACATCTTAGGCTGGAGAAGCAGAGCTCTGCTAGGAAGCCCCCTAAGTGGAGGCTGAGCAAAGCTCAGGTGTAGAGGTCTCCAGGAGAGGAGCAGGATTGCAATATCCTGTGGGGAGACCATCCCCCATCACACCAGGTATACCTTGACTTTCCCGAAGAGTCAGGATACCCTTCTCTGCTGAAGCAGTTCCAGGCTTGACTCTCCTGAGAAGTCAGAGAAATTTCCTTCCAGGGTTGGCTGTTTCTTTGAAGTCCCAGCTGTAAGAGCTGTGCTAAACAGCTCTAGGTGTCCAGGACACTTTCAGGGCAGGGCAGTTGTTTGGAACAGCTCGAGGTGTCCAGGATACCTTGCCCTCCAGGGTTGAACTGTCTCCAGTTCAGCCATCAGAGCTGTGCTACACAGCTCCAGGTGTCTGGGACACCTTCAGGGCAGAGCTGCTGTTCTGAGCAGCTCGAGGTGTCCGGGATACCTCACCCTCCAGGGCTGAACTGTCTCCTTGCAGTTTCAGCCATCAATTTACTAACATTTTGGTGCCAAAACCCGGAACACCAAACCCACAGAGTTGTAAAACGTGCAATTTACTAACAGTGGTCACGGCTCCTCACAGCGATAGAAACCCTAAGACAAGCCCCAGTGGGTTAATCAGTGAGAAGTGGTGACCCTGAAACGCACACATACATGCAACAATAAAAAGACTCAGCAGGTTGTATGTTGTTCAAATCTTAGATGATGTTGTAATAAAAAATCCAGAGCCAGATATTAGGGTGAAAGCTGAAAGATCAGAGAAGCAGAGCAAGCCACAGCCACCACCTATTACCTCACCAACTCCATGAATCCTCTGACTGAAATCCTCTGAGTCCTCACCTGAAAGGCTCTCAGCTGAGCTGCCTTAGTTCCTGTTTCCTCACGCCTTATATACCTTTCTCCGCCCTGCCATCACTTCCTGGGAGTAAAGGTGTGTGCCACCACTGCCTGGCTGTTTCCAGTGTGGCCTTGAACTCACAGAGATCCAGATAGATCTCTGCCTCCCGAGTGTAGGATAAAGGGTGTGTGCCACCATTGTCTGGCCTCTATGTCTAATCTAGTGGCTGGCTCTGTCCTCTGATCCCCAGGCAAGTTTATTAGGGTACACAATAGATCACTACAGTTGTATTTATATGTTTATGCATTTACAAACATATATAATAACAATAATTAAAGAAAAAGAGGAAAGGAGGCCATGAATTAAGGAGAGTAATGGGTGTGTATATGTGCAAATGGGGAGGATTAGAGGAAGAATAGGGAAGGGAAAATGATGTAATTATATTTTAATTTTTTAAAAAAATGTAAGAGGGGTACATATTGGTAGAAAATGGTTTGATATCCAATATTCCATTCTCCACTCATGGGATAATTCTCTTTATACCCCTGCAACTTTGCAACTGCCACCAAATAGTTCCATCTTAAGAATAAAAGGGAAACTCCCTAAATGGCCTCATTTTAGGATGCTCAGAATGGCCAGATTCTCTGAAAGTCTTGGTAAAACACCAACTGGCAGTGACCCAGTTATGATTCAGCATGGCTGCTGGGTTCCCAAACATCTTTACTGATTGTCCTTGTTAATACAGGTATTCAACTTAATCAGAATCAAACATCACATCAGTTGACAAGAGGGAGATGTGCCAGGATCTATTAGGATGCCCTAAGAGTGCAGATGCCCAGGCTACTCTCTAGCCTGGCTCCATGCCCCCTCCCTAAGGGTGGGTTCTGGCATCAGCAGGTTCTTTTAAAAGTTGCTCTGCAAGATTGAGAAGGAGGTATCACAGAACTCTTTTTGGTATGCGAACAAAACAAATAGCTTAGCATAAATTATTTGCTTGATTTTTTAAAAAATCCTAACTCACAGCTACCAAGCTGAGGATGTAGGAGAAGTAGCGCCATGTTAGGGCTTTAGCACACTGGCTTCAGATAACAGCAGCTGATTCTTTTTCTTATGAATCTATGAAAGAAAACCCTTCCCTTTGCCCACCCACATACCCATGAAGTCTTGCATATGCTGGCATACTATAATGACATCATGGCCCATTCAACACAATCTACTGAAGAGAAAGTAGAGGAGAAGTGAAGGGCACTGGGAGCTGCACTTGGGAACACCACCATGCATGAGATTGCAGGTTCAGGACAGAGCTGTTGGGAGTAGGCAGGAACAGCTGAAAGGACCCCACCTCCACCCCGGTTGGACAGAGCTGGAAGCACACGGTGGCTTGCAAAGACGCTGTGGCCACAAGAACAGACAAAAACATTTTATCAATTTCCCTACCTCTAGAGAAACAGGAATGCCAGAGGACCTGATTGTGAAATTTTATCAACTTTTGGCAAGTACGGGGTTCTTCCACTCAGACACTGAGTTTGACAGCTCTTCCCTGATTGGTTCTATTTTTCACCTTACTTTCATACCCCTCTCCGCCAATCAGGGCTCAGCTGGCAACCCATAATTCAGATACCCTAGGCTGCAAAGCCAGCTGCTGCAGGAGCTGATGGAGAAGGAAAAGAAGGAAGACTTGCCTTCAAGATTCACAGGGGATAGACTTGGGAGAGGTCCAATACACTCAAGGCTTCTCCCCTAGAGCTTGCTGGAGCAGCCTCTAGGACTTGGCTAGTGGGTGTAGGCAGAGGGCTCCTTCCTAGCTCAGCCTCCAAGACTTCCCGCTCAGTTGGACTGCAGAAGGGAATTCCTTCCTGCAGCTGCTTCCAGCCTTTGAGACCAGCTGCACTGGAGACCTGCAAGGGTCATACGGTGTCTAGAGCTATACTGTTTCTCAGAGTTGTAATGACTCTTAACTAGCATCCTGCTAAAAGTTCAAACCCCTTTCTTTACCCCTCTTGGAAACTGATTTAAAGTTTTACCCCATTTAAATTTGCTAATCTGGAGTTGACAACATGATACCTTCCTTTGCACTCTTCTCTGCCTGCGCACTGCATTCTTGGAGGAGAGTGGGTCAAGAACTGGTTCAGAGACAGTCTCCAAATTGCCAAGTTACTAACCAGATAGATAACCTCTAACTGCTGGAACTTCCCAGAGCGTCGGGGCAGGCAGGAAATACTAATTTTGAGTTTAAGCAAAAGTGAGAGGAAAGGAGATCCCACTGGACACAGGGCGCAGGGAACCTCCCTTCTCTACTGAGCATGGCCCTTTGACCCATGTCATTGGGTCCTCTCCTGTGCACATGGGAAGACTTAGGAACTGCTCTCTGGAGTCTTTGTTTCTCCGACTTTCAAACTTACGGTCATTCATTTATTCAGAAAATATTTGCCCAAAGCAAGAGCCTGCTGCTTTTGTCTGAAGAACAGCCAGTGTGGTTGAAGCTGATGTCTGATACACAAAGTGAGAGGAAATATTAGCAGAGAGCAGAGAGACAGCCTTGCCAAGTGTAGTAAGGAACTTAGAGTAGTTCCAGGGAGAGTGGGAAAGAGCCAGTGATGTTAACTTCCGAAGGGAACAGCTCAACTCTTCACTCACAGAGCTCCTGGCTCATGATGTACCCCCATTCATATGAATGTGACCACCACTGAAAGGCTACTGTAAACTGGTGGCCTTGGTGATGTGTGATTTCTCCTACAAATTTCTGTGGAGTCTTTTATCTAGACAAGGAGTTCTGAAGAATAACTTTCTTGTAACTTTGGGACTTCCTAGCAAGGAAATATTTTTTCTTTCCTGAATGCTTAAAGTACATTTTGCATGTGTTTCTATGTGTGGGCTCACGTGTGTGCACATGTGTGCCTGTGGAGGGCTGGAGTTGATGTCAGATGTCATCCTTAAGCAAAGATCTCTCAACTTTGTTTATTAAGTCGGTCTCCTAACCGAACCCAGAGTGTGTCCATCAGCTAGCTAGCAGCTTGTCCCAGGGTCCCTGTCACTGCCTCTTTAGTGGTGATATTATAGATGGCTACCAAGCCTATCTAGATTTTACCTGGGATTCCCGGAGAGTGCTTCTGCTGACTGAGACACTTCTCTATCTGCCTCATTGCTCCAAAGTTGCAGGCTCATGGGGAGCTCGCTGAACCCTGCCTCCTGTCCTGATAACAGCCACCACTAGAGGGGCCCTGGATGAGCCCAGGGTGTAACAGTTGGGTTATCTTGAGATCTGATGTGCCATGAAGATGGATGGGAACAGGTACGTGCAGCACTTGAGGTCCGTGAGAGTCTGCTGCGTACAGCCCACTGGGCATCCTCCTCCTCAGGAGAGGCTGTCTGGGACCCATGACACACGGCCTACATCATGATTCTGACCTCGAGTTGCCTGGGAACCGCAGATCCCATAGATAAGATGAACATTAACAGTTTTATTCAAGTACTCTGCTGAAGCAAGAATCTGGGGTAATTTAGAAGTAGAAATGGAAGGAGATTGCTTTTTTCCCCTCCTAGTAAAGCAAGGCTCTTTTTAGGAAGTTAGTATTATGCACAGAAACTATTTCTTTAGAAATATTCATGAGCACAACCCAGGCCATCAGGATGCTTGCAGGCCAGTAGAAGGGTTGTTTTCTTTTTCTTTTTTTTAAACCTGAACTTTTAATAGACTTTAGGGGGAAATTGGTGAATAATGAAATACTGAAATACTCTAAACTGTTTTTCTACCGGGAAATAAATGGCACTCTAGAGAGCTGGATAAATCATTATGGCTAATAAAATTCCCTGATACTACCTCTAGTGAATTTGTTCCAAGAAGATTGGATTTGTATAGATTTATACAAACAAGGTCAGTCTGTAGGAAGGGGAGCTGTTTCGCCAGCATTTGGGCAACATAAATGTAGACTATTCATTACAGAGCCACACCTGTGCCCTCTGCAGCTTTCCCATGAGATGGGAGAATGGATAGCCCACGTACACAGCAGTATTTATGACTGCTGGTGGGACAGTGACACAGGACTCATCCCTGGGCCCTTGACTCGGCAGCCTCTGCCTCGGTCATTGTACGGCTTTGGCTTCATTTCTTACCAAAAGGTGAGAAATTTATCTAATTTTAATTTTTCATTCCTGTATTGACTTAATTATATGTAATTTTAACTGTTGCTGTATGTATCTTTCTTTATGGAATTTCTATCTCTGTCTTCACCTGTTTCATCCAGATGGCTTTTGTTTTCTTTATTGAATTTTAAAACTCTTTGCATATCAAGAATATTGGGTTTTTCCCTCTGATACTATGTATTGTTCCTAGGTTGTGGTTTACATTTTGTTTTTGTTTTTAATGCTGTTTTCTGTTTTCATTTTTATGGATTTGTAGGTGTGAGAAATGAAGTTAGGATTATCTTTTATTTCTTTTTCAAATGGCTTGATTATATGAAATCTATAACATACCAGTGGTTAAATGATGAGTTTACATTAGATTATATTTATATCACTACTTGGGTCTGATGCCGATATCTGTTCTGTTCATTGTCTTCTATCATAAGAAGTTTCTCAACTTTGACATCATTGACATTTAGGGACGTGATAAATTTTTATTACCAGGCTGGGCATTGGGGTACATTCCAGTGAACTACTGTAGAGTGTTTGTAGCATGTCTGACCTCCATCCCCTGGTGGCAGTGGTACCCAGTCCCTCAGAGGTAACTATCCAAAATGCCTCTAGACATCTCCAAGTGTCTTTGAGGCCCAAAATGTCACCACTTGAAAACCCCGGTCTATTTCCCAATATGTCATTATTTCAATGCTGTGGTTTTCTAGTGTATTTTAACATCAGCCAAGAAAATTCCTCTTCTGAATTTCCATCTGTAGACTTCCAGACTTTGGAATCATTTGACTAATTAAAAAACAAATCCCTGGTGCAAAGTATACATCAATAAAGTGTGTACATATCCTGCTGGAATTTTTATCCAGTTTGCATTCGATTCTAACAAAACTGAATAAGAATGGACATGCTTTGTGATACTCAGCCTTCATCTTCCGGAAGACATCCACTGAGTCCGAGGTTTTCTTGATAAGTGGAGAATGGCAGTCTCCAGTGATGAAGAACATACGCTTTGGTTCAGACCCTGACTCTGCTGTGTTCTGTGCATGACGCTGGTTATCTGTGGAGCATTTCTGAAGCTCAGTTTTGTCATTTACAAACTGACTGAATACTAATATCCCAAACGATTGGTTTGAATCTGAAATGTACCCCACAGGCTCACGGTTACCATGGTGCTCCCCAGCTAGTGGCTCCAGTGAGCGAGGCTGAGAGACCTTCAGGGGTGGGGACAGGCTGGTGGAAGGAGGTCTCTGGGAGCACATTATCTCTGCCCACTCCCTGTGTTGCTCTCTGCTTCTTGGTCCCCATACAGTGAACAGTCACCGCCAACGGCTCCCACTGCCATGAACTTGAAGGATCCTCCATGATGGGCTGAAACCATGAACCCAAATCAACATCTTCTTTCTTAATTTGCTTCTGTCGAGTATGATGGTGACATAAATTCAAATGTGATGCAGAAATGCAAACTAGTACAGATAGAAAAAACAAAAGTACTTCAGCTTCAGCATGTAAACACCATTAGCCAGTATTTCAGGTCTCAGATATTTTATGTCTTATCTGGTTTTGTAAATTATCTTCTTTCACTAGATAAAGTATTTAGTTAGAATGGAATCTTAATTTTCACATATAAATTCAACCGGTAACTACCTCATAGAATTCCCACATTGTCTTCCATGTTTTTTTATTTATTAGTATAGTTATAGCATGTGAAGATATGGGAAATATTGTCTTCTCCCCAGCACTGGTATAGTGCTTGCTATTACAAAAAGTTATTAAAAAATAATTTTAAAAGGTAAAAATACATATCATGAAGGAAAAGTAATATATTCAATTACACTACATGATCAACTTCTTTTTTCCTAAGATTTTATTTTATCTGTATGAATGCTTTGCTTTCATGTGTGTCTGTTCACCACGAGCATGTCTGGTATCCAGAGGCCACTAGAAGGCATTGGATCCCCCAAAACTGAAGTTGCAAAACAAAAAAGACAGTTGTGAGCCACTTGATGTGGATATTGGGAATCGAACCCCAATCCTCTGCAAGAACAACAAGTGCTCTTAACCACTAAGCCATCTCTCCAGCCCCACCATCAACTTCTATTCCAGGGAAGAAAACACACATGTGATGATCCAACCCCACAGCTGGGAGAATATATCATAACATTTATAATTTACCATACACAACTTACCAATCACTTACAGCTGACATAAAGGAGGATTACAGTTGAAACAGAAAGAAAAAACAGGTACCAACTGAAAATAGTCAAAGAAATTTACAGAAAAGAAATCCAAACAGACAAAGAAAAGAACGTAATATGATTGCCTATCAGGTAAGGATGACCCGAACTACTGGGTGGTTTTACTACCAGAGATTGGTGATAGGGAAATCCTTTTAAATGTCAGGTAACATTAAGTTGCTGTGCAATGTAGATGAACTGGAACAGACATGGAGTACTGACACCAACAGAGACTGGAAGCATCTTTGGAAATCAGCTGATGCTATCTAAGAGACTAAGCTCAAGCTGTCAAGACCTTACAATTTATGAAGTCTACTCCTAGATACACAATCTGAAAAACTTACACAGTTGCACCAGATCATGAACATACACAGCAACAATTTTTGTAATACTGAGCACCATAAATAATCCAAATGTCTTTGTATGTCAAACTAGCAAAAAAAGCTAAATTAACAATGATATGATCTTACAATAGAATCTCATATTGAAACAAACCCAGAATCAAAGTTACATATAATGTGGGTAAGTTTTAGAAATACGTTGAGTCAAAAAGTCAAACCACAAAGAACATATATATGTGCACACACACGCGCACAGACACACACACACACACACACACACACACACACACACACACACAATCTATTTACAACCAAAACTAGGTGGCTAGGAGATGGCTCAGCTGATCAAGGACTTGCCAGAAAGGCAAGCATGAGTTTGATCCCTGGCACCCATGTAAAATCCAGGTGTGGTGGCAAGCCCCTACAGCCCAGTGCTGGGGAGACAGAGACAGACAAGACAATCCCTGGGACTCACTGACCAGCCAATCTAGCCAAACTGGAGAGCTCCAGACTCAGTGAGAGACTCTGTCTCAAAAACTAATTAATAAGTAAGGCAGATGGCTGCAGAGATGGCTCAGTGTGTGCAAGTGTGAGGACCTCAGCTCAAATCTCTAGAACCCATGTAAAAAAGTTGGGTGTCACACACACACACACACACACACACACACACACACACACACCACATGCATGCACACATACCACATGCACACACACATGCCATGCACACACACGGGCACGCACACACACGCATGTGTACACACATACATAATCTAAGTACTGAGGAGAAGTGATGAATCTAAGTACTGAGGAGAAGGAGGAACTAGTTGCCAGGCTAGTCCCATGTTCAGTAGAGATTCGAGAGAGTAAAGGTGGGGGGTGTAATAGAACATGACACTTGATGTTCTCCTCTGGCCTCTATATGCATTCATATCTGTACACACACACACACACACACACACACACACACACACACACACACAATAAACAAGGTGAAAAGTGACAGAAAGGCATCTGACAATGACGCCTGACTTCCACATGCCACACTCAGACACATGTGCACATACATAAAGACATATACACAAATACACAGCCATACAAAACTATTTTTGGAGGTGTAAATACATATTGTGTATCAAAGTATAAAGAAAGTATAGGAGCAAGGACATGCTGAGCCACCTCCAATTGGGAGAGAAGAGGACCAAAATGAATAGGGTGAACTAGGGGCTTCTGTCCATGAATGCATTCAGTAGATATTTGCAGAGCCCCACTCTGTGGAAAGACAACAGACATTCTGCCCACTAGAGCTGACCTCTGATGTAGAGATTTAAACAAGAAATATGACTAGTTAATAGTAAATACTTTTATTAAAGGACATGCAGAAGGAGAGAGGAAGTTTAACACAGGGTGGTCAAGGAAGGGCTCACTATGGGGGTAGACTTTTGGGGGAATCCTGGGAGCAGGGAGGCTCAAGCCAGCTGATGTAAAAAAGCTGCAGGTCGGGGAAGGTCGGGGCAAAGGCAGGAAGCAGGAGCTGAATGGCGTCTGCTTTAGGAGGCGAGTGAGATGGTGAGATGGCAAGCATCCTTCACAGTGAAGGAGCAGGGAGTGGACCCAATGAAGGCTGATCTCTGAGGAGGAGGTGACAGCTGGGAGATTCTGAGCAAAAGCCTTACAGCTGCTGCTTATGAATCTTTATGCTTTACACAGACATTGGCTACAGTTTGAATGTTTGTGTTTCCCCAAAGTCAAATGGTAAAATCCTAACACCCAAGGTAATGATATTAGGAGGCAGAGCCTTTGGTGATTGGCAGAGCCCTCATTGATGAGATCAATGTCCTTGCAGAGAGGTCCCAGAGAGACCATGAATCTTTTTTCCACGTGAAGGCACAGCAAGAAAACTTGATGCACAGAAGCAAAACCTGCCAGTATCTTCCCACTTCCATGACCAGAATGCATTTCTGTTTTATCAGCCACCTAATCAATGATATTTTGTTATACCATCCTAAATGGACTGAGTCCTCTTTCTTGACAACACTGCATTTTTGAAAAAACAATTTAGAGATTAAAATAGGTTTTCCTCTCTCCTCCTCTCTGCTTTATTCCCACAGGTTTATGCGAGAAGTGAGTACTGTTTGATGTAATTACACTATAGTTATTCAGGTTTTGGTATTGTTGGTAGGAGCTGATGTGAAGACTTGGTCTGTCTTTGTGACCCAAGGGTTGACCTGAAACTTACAGAACCAAATGATTCCAAGATGTTCTTTTGTTCTCTGATGTAGCTCCACCCCAGATAAACAGAGCTCATTAAAATCCAAACATAAGCTTTTATAGGCAGATGATGTCCAATACCCATTGGACAAGGAAATTCACAACTTTCTATCCATAACTAAATGGACTCTGTCAGAAGTATCTCATGTCTCCATGTTTTATCTTACATGGCACATCACTCAGCTGACCTCATGATCTGCTGGGTGCACTGGCCTCTGCCCTCTCCTTTGTCTCACCTGCTATTGCTTGCATCTGTTGTCTGGATGATGCATGACTCTTCTAGAGACACAGGCAGGCTTTAATGGTATTGATCTTGTCTTTACAATCTACCCTGATGCCATGCTCCTACCCTTCTGCTGCTGCTGCACTGATGGGTATGATAGGCGTCATCCACATAGATGCCTGTTCCCTCAAGGAGACACTTCCTAACACGTTCCTAGTTGGAATTTCCCAGGTTGAATCCTGGCTTCCTGTTTTTGTCCCCTTTCATTTGGTGACCTAAAACTAACTCTTCCTTGATGCTTTGCCCCAGGTCTTAGCTCCCTTTCTTTTCTACATTACTGTGAAGAAAGACACACGGACCAACCAGACTTTATTCTAAGTCAGATCACACCCATATGAATGGTCTTGTTGGATTAGGAGTGAAGAATTAGCATTTGTTTTCTGAGTTTCATTTTCTTGTAGGTTAGAAAAGCTATTCATAGGAAAAGTATGTAGGCAGGTAATTATTTTATGTATTTCTTTGCCAAACTCCCCCAATAAACTCTGTGGTAACAAAGTCCATTCAACCATAAGCACGTACATACTCAGAACTGTGGCATCAAAAAGAATCACAATGAAAAATCAACCTGTGGACACAGATGATGAGATTCACAGGTAAACCATATGTGCACGCAAGACTCCCTTCGATGGTTACTGCTGCAAGCCTTTCAGTGTTTAAAATTGGAAGCATGTTTTTGGAATCATCTTTCTTTTCTTGTCCCCTTTCTTTGGAATTATAGCAAAAAGAAATAACAATGCATTTATATTCTGGCATGACACATAGAGCCTTCTGGAAATGCCTCAGATGCAGGTCGAAATAGAAAGGTCCAGACATGCCTGGAAAGGGAAAAAATTGGCTGTGATGAGAACTTTAAGTTCAACATAAAAATGAATTAAATGAATAAATGGCCAGGGGACCTGCCTGGAGCAGGGGAAATAAGTTTCATAATGGCCAGCTGACCTGAGAAACGGCAGGAAAGACGTCTTGCTTCCTTAAGAGGGACATTCCTGCCAGATGCAGGGAGATCTTGAGGAAGCGTTTGTTTGGGGGTTGAATATAAGTCTTGGGAGAGAATGCCCAGGGAGAAGTAATACCTGACACAGATTTTACTTTAGCTTACCACCTAATCATTTAACAAAGACAAATTCTCAGCTCATATTGTGGATAAACTGTTACACCCTTGAGTTCTGGAAGGCTTCCAATATATTTTCCACAGTGATTCTTCTGTGAAAAGACAATACCATATGCTTGTGTCACGATAACAAAGGCAAATCTCAAGCAAGACTAGTTATTAAAGCTGTAATTTATCTGATCAAAATAAAATTGAAAATATGATATTTGTCTTGAATATGACCCTGAAATTCTGGACTTCATATATACCTGCCAGGAAGCATGTCTCAAAAGCGTTCATAACAGAGGCAGGGGCGACAGCTCATCAGTTAGAATGGTTGCTGCGGAAGAGAACCTGAGGTCAGATCCTCAGAATCCAAGTAAAATGCCAGGTGGGCATGGTGGCTCACCTACAGCTCTAGCCTTGGAGGGGGGAGATGGGGTATTCCCACAGCAAGCTAGCTAGCAAGGCTTAGTCATATTGATAAACTCTGGGTTTGATTGAGAGACCTTGCTTCTTTGAATTAGGTGGAAGAGCATTTGAGGATGGTGCCTGACATCAACCTTAGACCTTTACATGCATGTGCACACACATACAAGTGTACCCACACACATTTATGCCAGCACACATGCATACACACACACATACACACACATGCCTACATATGCCCATATACACACACATGCACACACACACACACACACACACACACACACACACACACACACACACAGAGGGAATTTCAAGTTAGCCTTAAACAGCAACATTTATATATTCTCAGATCTTTGGAATCAGTAATCTCAAGGAACATTATATAATTTGATTTTAATTTACACATCATGTTGACATTATTCTTGTCCTCCCAATTAATAGCTATTTCTTCTATAGATTGGGAATTTTAATGCATCCACCTCCTCAGTGTTGTTATGTATATGAGTGCTTGCCTGCAGGTATGTATGTGCATCCCTGGTACCCACAGAGGTGAGGAGGGGCCCTCTCAGATCTTGAACTGGAGTTACAGACAGTTATGAGCTACAGTGTGGGTGTTGGGAACTGAACCTGGGTCCTCTGCAAGAGCAGCAATTGCTTTTAACCTTCAGATCGTCTTTCTAGACTCTACTTTTTAAATTTGCATTTGTGGAAATTATACAATCTTTGAAGTTCTGACAGATGTATACACTTCTAGAAACACTGCCATCATGGAGGTATCCGGCCCACACCTAGACCTTTCCTCTCTACATTGTCCTTTTCTCCTCCTTGAAACTTAACTCTTCACAGCCATGAATCCATGTTTCCTCTTGCCTCGAGCCCCAAGAAACCACATATTTCCTTTTTGTGCATCTCCTAGATAAATTGAATCAGTCTGAAATATTCGTGTATCTGGCTTCTCTGATTCAATGAAACGATTTTGAGATTTCTCCATATTACTTACTGCATTTATCAGTAAAAATAGGTTTTTAGATAAATTAGCAATGTGCTATTGTATGGTACGGTTACTAATCCATTCATCTTCTGAAGGACGTTTGAAGAAGCCTGGGGCATAATTTGAAGCCAAAGGTGTGTGGTGGTGAACCTAACAAGGAAGGCAGCAGCTCAGCAATTTGCCCTAAAACTTAACTCAAATTCCAGGTGTATTAGGGACTTTCCCCAGGATTCAGAATTAGAGATACAATTGTCTACAGAGATAGAAGAATAGAAAAGAATAAAATAGAGTTAAGTTAGACAGTAGATAGAGAGTAGATGGATGGATGGATAGGTGGATGGATGAATGGATGGATAGATGGATGGATGGATGGATGGGAAGATGGATGGATGGATGCATGCATGCATGCATGGATGAATGGATGGATGATATAGAGAACACTGTCACATTAGGGATCAAAGCACAGGACTGAGTTTGGGGAACATGGCTGTGGTAAGCCTCAGTTTCTCCATCTATGATGTAAAGAATGCTTAAGATTGTTTCTAAAATTACTATCTTTAAAAAGGAATACTAGCCAGTGAAGCTGTTTTAAAGTTAATCTTTTTGTTATTCTTTCCAAAATTTCTACGAGTTGCTAACATAGATGATTCTGTCTTCATTGTTTTCCTGGCTTTTCCTATGATTACAGAAAGTCCACCTTTAAAAGCTTTGACTGGATACTGCATGCTTTCCTGTGAAATGACTTTTGCTGATAAACAAGAGACTCAAAGTCTTTTGATTCGGAAAACATTGATGATTTCATCCTGAGAAAATCTTTTTGACTTTTCTTCGATATATTTAGTTGAGGGGCCCTCTAGTGGAAAAATCTGCACACAGCATAACAACTGCTTCCAGACTGAATAGCCACCAAGTCTACATTCTACTCATTAAAAAATAAAGACCCATTTCCATATTACAATAAAAAATTCAAAATTCAGGTTCTCACTCAGGTTAATTTGCAATTTGCATGTAATACTAAAGTGTATGAGGTATTTTAGATAAATTAGCAATGTGCTATGAGGTAGTGTAATACTAAAATGTAAGACTAGAACATTTAGATTTCTTTCTGTAGTCTGCTTGCTGTCCTCTGTTAGCAATGCCAGCTTCATAGATTTAAATCACACGGATGCCACTCTCACAGCTCCCTCCTCCCCATCCCCTGCTTCCACCAAAGTTTCCCATTCTTTAGGGACTTTGGTTGTGTCCAGGCATCCTAGAAAAGAAAAATCTTTGCCATTTGATATTTCTCCACTTATGTCATGGGCAGGAGCTACTTATCACAGGTAAGTTGTGTTATGGAAGCAGCCCTGCTCAGCCCTGGCAAGATCCTGGTCATTCCCCTAGGAGCTCCTAACCCTCACAGCCAGACAGATTCCCCCATATTTGCAGCTGCTGCCACTTAGGTGCAGACTGTCAGGGGCTGTGCTGAACCTCTGGCAGTAGTTCCGACGTTCCCCCCAACAACTCTGAAGGCATTTAGCTTGACTGCTCCCACTTTACAAAGAAAACCGGTAGAGGCCCAGTTAAGATAAATGGTAATATTGAAGATTTTGCTTCAGAAGATTGTAGGAGATTCTTGTCCCCCGCACAGGGGACTTAGGATTTAGAGCTGTGTGTATGGGTGTGTTCCCATTGCAAAGGTAACATGCCAACGTGTTTGCACTTAGTCTGTAAACATGACGTTTATAAGCAGCAGGAAGAACCAGCTGTCAACCCAAATAAGGACATTGAAGATGACAGCAATGTCAGCTACTAGGAGTGACAGCCCAAGGGCTTGGGTACTTCCTCCTCTGTGGGTTTGGGGCCATCAAGGCAGAGCCAACAGGCAAGGCACTGACTGGTACAACCCTGTGCTTACAGGAAGGAGAGATCAGTATGATCTCTGTCCTGCAGGGCGTAGTGAAAAGTCCCTCCCAGAAGCCCATGTAGGGCTGTGAATTGCATGCACCCCTTGTACTGCTCATGAAGACTGTCACTTCCTTGGGAGGGTGAAAGTGCAGACTATGCTGACAGATCAAGCCAGATGCTGCTTGTCACATACACTTAAGCAATTCAAGGAGGTTCACTGCACACCCAGAATGTGGAGTTTTGTCTTAATAAGGGAGAGACATCCAGTTGCCATACAGAGGAATGTTCTATGTCTGGGACTCTGAACGGCTAGCTCACAGGGGCAGCTAGTCTCATAGTGGATGCTTTTCTAGCAGCACAAATAATCATTTTGTTGTTTGTTGTTTGTTGTTTCTGCTCAGCTTGGAAAAGCACCAAAGTGCCATCAATGCACTTGGGTAGTTGCAAGTCAAAGAAGATCTCCAGTGATCCCTGAACAGAAGGACTCTTCCATCTCCATTTCCAAGGCCACTTGGCTCTTTTTCTTTGGATAGCAATTTTATTAACTTTATCTTCTTGCTTTTAAATATCTATCAGTAAGCAGCCAGGCATAGTGGTCTACATCTTTAATCCTAGAACTTGGGAGGCAGAGGCAGGTGGATCTCTATGAGTCTGAGGCCAGCCTGGACTACATAGCAAGCTCCAGGACCACCAGGGCTACATAGAGTGACCTTGTCTAAAAAAAAAAAAACAAATAAAAAATAAATACCTGTCAGAGTTGGCCTGAGTCACATTGCAGACATCCAGATGGGCATCTCTCAAACATCCATGGCCTGCAAGGCTCTCTGGAGATCATGTTGAGTAGCAGGCCCTAGTTTAGCAGGTACAAATGATTCTCACACTCTGACTGGCTGGTTCCCAGATGATCCTGGAGCTATTGGTTCATGGACCAACCACACACTGAGGAGCAGAAATATGGGATTCTTTATAAGAAGATGGAAAGAAACATTATATGTGAAAAGAATTCTTTGATTCTGAGTCTGAGGCTATAAAACCACTAGGTGTGTAGAGAGATTTCCCCAGGAAAATGTTATGTTTTGTCAAATTCACTGAATATTTGATATGATTCATTCTTATTTTTATTATAAATGGATTTTAATGGGTGAGGACTAGACTAGGGTGACAGAAGAGACAAAGAACTGCTGGAGGGAGTTCTTTTTTATTAATATTTTAAAAATTTATTTTACATACCAACCACAGTTTCCCCTCCCTCCTCTCCTCCCGTTCCTTCTCCCAACCTCCTTTCTACTCCCTTTGTGCACTCCTCAGAAAGGGTAAGGCATGGGAGTCAACAAAGCATGGCATATCAAGTTGAGGCAGGACCAAGCTCCTCCCCCCTGCATCAAGGCTGAGCGGGGCATCCCACCATAGGAAATAGGTTCCAAAAAGCCAGCTCAT
The DNA here is from genome assembly GCA_902168415.1 of Peromyscus melanophrys. NCBI lineage: Eukaryota > Metazoa > Chordata > Mammalia > Rodentia > Cricetidae > Peromyscus > Peromyscus melanophrys. Next base: position 46,340 of record CABHPR010145940.1, on the reverse strand, counting down.
GTGCCTGGGAACAGATCCTGGTCCCACTGCTAAGGGCCCCACAAACAGACCAAGCTACACAACTATCACTCACATGCAGAGGGCCTAGGTTGGTCCCAGGCAGGCTCCCTAGCTGTCAATCTAGAGTCCGTGAGCTCCCACGAGCTTGGGTCAGCTGTCTAGTGGGTTTCCCTGTCATGATCTTGACCCCCTTTGCTCATATAATCCCTCCTCCCTCTCTTCAGCTGGACTCCCAGAGCTTGGCTCAGTGCTTGGCTGTGGATCTCTGCATCTGCTTCTATCAGTTACTGGATGAAGGTTCTATGATAACAATTAGGGTAGTTATCAGTCTGATTAAGGAGAAGGCCAGTTCAGGCACCCTCTCCATCATTGCTAGGAGTCTTAGCTGGGGTCATCCTTGTGGATTCCTGGGAATTTCCCTGGCATCAGATTTCTCTCTAACCTCATAATGGCCCCCTGTATCAAGATATCCTTCATTGCTCTCCCTCTCCGTTCCTCTTGATCCCTGTGGTGGTATTGTGTTCCCCAAAATATTGTGTATGCTAATAAAGTTATCTGGGGTCAGAGAACAGGACAGCCACAATATTAAACATGAGGATAGGCTGTGGTAGCACACGCCTTTAATCCTAGCATTCTAGAGACAGAAATCCCTCTGGATCTCTGTGAGTTCAAGGCCACATTGGAAATGGCCGGGCATGGTGACCCACGCCTTTAATCCCAGAAAGCGAGCCTTTAATCCCAGGGAGTAGTGGTAGAAAGCAGAAAGGTATATAAGGCATGAGAACCAGAAACTAGAAGCATTTGGCTGGTTAAGCATTTGGCCTGGTTAAGCTTTCAGGCTTCTAGCAGCACAGTTCAGCTGAGACCCATTCTGGATGAGGACTCAGAGGCCTCCAGTCTGAGGAAACAAGACCAGCTGAGGATCCGGCGAGGTGAGGTAGCTGTGGCTTATTCTGTCTCTCTGACCTTCCAGTGTTCACCCCAATACCCGGCTCAGGTTTGATTTTATTAATAAGACTTTTAAGATTCATGCTACAGATCCCTCATGTTATCTTCACCCATCCCTTCCCCTCTATTCCCTCCCCTTAGTTTACCCAGGAGATCTCATCTATTTCCCCTTCCCAGGGCAATCCATGTGTCCCTCCTGGTTACCTAGTTTCTCTAGGGCTGAGTATTGTAGTCTTGTTATCCTTTGCTTTACATCTACTATCCACTTACTAGTGAGTACATACCATATTTGTCCTTCTGAGTCTGGGTTACCTCACTCAGGATGATTTTTTCTAGTTCCATCCATTTGCCTGCAAATTTCATGATGTCATTGCTTTTTTTTTTTTAACCGCTGAGTAATACTCCATTGTGTAAATGTACCACATTTTCTTATCCACTCTTTGGTTTAGGTGCATCTAGGTTGGTTCCAGGTTCTGGTTATTATGAATAATGCTGCTATGAACATAGTTGGACAAGTGTCCTTGTGGTATGATTGAGCATCCTTTATGTATATGCCCAAGAGTGGTATAGCTGGGTCTTGAGGTAGATTGATTCTCAAGTTTCTGAGAAAACATCATACTAATTTCCAAAGTGTCTGTACAAGATTGCACTCCCACCAACAGTGGAGGAGTATTTTTCTTACCCCACATCCTCTCCAACATAAGCTGTCTTCAGTGTTTTTATCTTAGCCATTCTGACGGGTGTAAGATGGTATCTCAGAGTCATTTTGATTTGCATTTCCCTGATGACTAAGGATGTTGAGCAATTCCTTAAATGTCTTTTGGCCATTTGAGATTTTTCTGTTGAGAATTCCCTGTTTAGAGCTGTACTAATTTTTTAAATTGGATTATTTGGTATTTTGATGTCTAGTTTCTCGAGTTCTTTATATATTTTGGGATCAGCCATCTGTCAGATGTGGGGTTGGTGAAGATCTTTTCCCATTCTGTAGGCTGCCATTTTGTCTTATTAACAGTGTCCTTTGTTACAGAAGCTTTTCAGTTTCAGAAGGTTCCATTTATTAATTGTCAATCTCAATGTCTGTGCAACTTGTGTTATATTCAAGAGGTGGTCTCCTGTGCCATTGTGTTAAAGGATACTTCCCACTTTCTCTTCTATCAGGTTCAGTGTAACTGAATTTATGTTGAGGTCTTTGATCCACTTGGACTTGAGTTTTGTGCATGGCGATAGATATGGATCTATTTGCATTCTTCTACTTGTAGACATCCAGTTATGCCAACACCATTTGTTGAAGATGTTTTTTTTTCCATTGTACAATTTTGTACTATATTGAATACATGTGGAGAAAGTGGACAGCATTGTATTGTTCCTGATTTTAGTGGAATCACTTTGAATTTCTCTCTATTTAATTTGATGTTGGCTGTTGGCTTGCTGTATATTGCTTTTATTATGTTTAGGTATATTCCTTGCATCCCTGTTCTCTCCAAGACTTTTATCATGAAGGGGTGTTGGATTTATCAAAGGCTTTTTTAGCATCTAAGGAGATGATGATGTGTTTTTTTTCCTTTCAGTTTGTTTATATGATGGATTACATTGACAAATTTTTTAATGTTGAACCATCCCTGCATCTCTTAGATGAAGCCTACTTGATTACAGTGGATGATTTTTTTGATGTGTGGATTTGGTTTGCCAGTATTTTATTGAGTATTTTTGCATCAATGTTCATAAGGGAGATTGGTCTGTAATTCTCTTTCTTTGTTGCATCTTTGTGTGGTTTGGGTATCAGGGTGACTGTAGCCTCATAGAGTTTGGCAATGTTCCTTCTGTTTCTATTGTGCGGAACAATTTGAGGAGTATTGGTATTAGCTCTTCTTTGAAATTCTGGTAGAATTCAAGGTTGAAACCATCTAGCCCTTGGCTTTTTGTGGTTGAGAGACTTTTAATGACTGCTTTTTAAATTTTTTTTATTACCGAAGGGGTTATAGGTCTATTTAAGTTGTTTATCTGGTCTTGATTTAATTTTAGTAAGTGGTACCTATCCAGAAAATTGTCCATTTCTTTTAGATTTTCCAACTTTGTGGAGTACAGGTTTTTGAAGTATGACCTGATGATTCTCTGGATTCCCTTAGTGGCTATTGTTATGTCCCCCTTTTCATTTCTGATTTTGATAATTTGGATATTCTCTCTGTGTCTTTTAGTTAGTTTGGATTTGTCTATCTTGTTGATTTTCTCAAAGAACCAAGTCTTTGTTTCATTGATTTTTGTATTGTTCTCTTTGTTTCTATTTTATTGATTTCAGCCCTTAGTTTGATTATTTTCTGTCATCTACTCCTCCTGAGTGAGTTTGCTTGTTTTTTTTCTAGAGCTTTCAGGTGTGCTGTTAAGTTGCTGGTGTGAGATTTCTCCAAATTCTTAATGTAGGCATTTAGTGCTATGAACTTTGCTCTTAGCACTGCTTTCATAGTGTCCCATAAGTTTGTGCATGTTATGCATTCATTTTCATTGAATTCTAGGAAGTCTTTAATTTCTTTCTTTAGTTCTTCGTTGACCCAGTGGTGATTCAGTTGAGTGTTGTTCAGTTCTCATGAGTTTGTAGGCTTTCTGTACTTTGTGTTGCTGTTAATTTCTAACTTTAAGCCATGGTGATCTGATAAGATACAGGGTGTTATTCCACTTTTTTGTATCTGTTGAGATTTGCTTTGTGGCTGAGTATGTGGTCAATTTTAGAGAGGGTTCCACGAGGTGCTGAGAAAAAGGTATATTCTTTTGTGTTTGGGTGAAATGTTCTATAGATGTCTATTAAGTCCATTTGAGTCATAACATCTGTTAGTTTCCTTATTTCTCTGTTAAGTTTCTGTCTGGCAGACCTGTCCATTGGTGAGAGTGGAGTGTTGAAATCTCCCACTATTAGTGTGTGGGGTTTGATGTATGGTTTAAGCTTTAGTAATGTTTCTTTTACAAATGTGGGTGCCCTAGTATTTGGGGCATAAATGTTTAGAATCGAGACTTCATCTTGATGGATTTTTGCTGTGATGAATATGAAATGTCCTTCTCCATCTCTTTTGATTTATTTTAGTTTGAAGTCTATTTTGTTAGAGATTAGGATAGCTACACCAGCTTGTTTCTTAGGTCCATTTGATTGGAAAGTCTTTTCCCAACCCTTTACTCCGAGGTGATATCTATTTTTGAAGTTGAGGTATGTTTCTTATATGCAGGAGAAGGATGGATGCTGTTTTTTTTTTATTCATTCTGTTATCTGTGTCTTTTTATAGGCAAATTGAGTCCATTGATATTAAGAGATGTTAATGACAAGTGATTGTTAATTCTTGTTATTTTTTGGTTTTGTTGTTGGTGTTGGTAGTGTGTGTGTGTGTGTGTGTGTGTGTGTGTGTGTGTGTGTGTGTGTTTCCCTTCTTTGGGATTTGTTGTGTGAAATTATCTATGCCTGTGTTCTCATGGGTGTAGTTAACTTCCTTGCGTTGGAGTTTTCCTTCTAGTACTTTCTGTAGGACTGGATTTGTAGATAGGTATTGTTTAAATCTGGTTTTGTCATGGAGTGTCTTGTTTTCTCCATCTATGGTGATTGAAAGTTTTGCTGGGTATAGTAGTCTGGGCTGGCATCCGTGGGCTCTTATTGTCTGCAAATGTCTGTCCAGGACCTTTTTGCTTGCAGGGTCTCCACTGAGAAGTCAGGTGTAATTCTGATAGGTTTGCTTTTATATGTTACTCGCCTTTTTTCCTTTGCAGCTCTTAATATTCTCTCTTTATTCTGTATGTTTAGTGTTTGATTGTTATGTGACAAGGGGCCTTTTTTTTTGTCCGGTCTATTTGGTGTTCTGTAAGCTTCTTGTATCTTCATAGGCATGCCCTTCTTTAGATTGGGAAAATTTTCTTCTATAATTTTGTTGCATATATTTTCTGTGCCTTTGAGATGGAATTCTTCTCCTTCTATCCCTATTATTCTTAGGTTTTTTTTTTTTCATGGTGTTCCCAATTCCTGCATGTTTTGTGCTAAAAATTTGTTGGATTTAACATTTTCTTTGACTGATAAATCTATTTCCTCTATCGTATCTCCAATGCCTGAGATTCTCTCTTCTATCTCTTATATTCTGTTGATGATGCTTGCATCTGTAGTTTTGTTCATTTACCCAGATTTTCCATTTCTAGAATTCCCTCAGTTTGCTGCTGTGGAACAATCCTTTTTTACACTATGAATGCATATTACTCTCATTGGTTAATAAAAAGCTGACAGGCTGATAGCTGGTCAGGAAGTTAGGCAGGAAAACCAAACTGAGAATGATGGGAAGAAAGAGGGTGGAGTCAGAAGAGACATCAGACAGCTGCCAAATAAGCAGGATGTGCAAGAAATGAGGCAACAAGCCACGAGCCATATGGAAAAACATAAATAGAAATACGGGTTAACTTAAGTGTAAGAGCTAGCTAGTAACAAGCCTGAGCTACTGGCCGAGCATTTACAAGTAATATTCAGCCTCTGAGTGATTATTTGGGAGCAGGTGGGTGGCACAGGGAATATCTGTTTACAGTTTGTGCTTTCTTTATTGCCTCTATTTCAATTTTCAAGTCTTAAAGCATTTCCTTCACCTGTTTGATTGTTTTTTCTTGACTTTCTTTAAGGAATTTATTGATTTCTTCCAATTTTTTTGTTTGTCTTTTCCTTGATTTCTATAAGGGAATTTTTCATTTCCTCTTAAGGGCCTCTATCATCTTCATAACGTTATTTTTAAGGTCATTTCCTTCTGCTTCATCTGCATTGCAATGTTCAGGTCTTGCTATTGTAGAATCACTAGGTTCTGGTGGTACCATATTCTCCTTTGTGTTGTTGAACATATTCTTACACTTCTGTTTTTCCATCTGGGTTTTGGATAATTATAGCACAGATGTTGATTCTTGTGATGACTTTGTTGGATGGGTCTTTTGTCCTTTTATTGTCTGTTTCCTTTATTGTCTTTTGGCCTGAATGACCAAGGGTTCTGGTAATTGGCTGGTTGTCAGGTTGAGTAGAGTTGTCTCAGCCAAGATTTGTGGGGGTTTGAGTGCCTAGATCCAGCTTATTGACCAGTTCTTCTGGCTGGTGTGGGCTTTACTTGTGCCTATGGGATCTGTTCTTTCGACTGGTGTGAGTTGTGCCTGTGCCTATGGAGTCTGTTCATCCAACTGGTATAGGTTTTGCCTGTGCCTGTTCTTCCAGCTGGTATGGGTGGCAATACTTGTGCCTATAGGGTGTGCTGATGTTGCTGGAGAGGGCTATTCATGAGGAGGCTGCTCTTCTTCCAATTGGTGCAGGTGGTGCTTGTGCCTCTAGGGGCTGCTGATTTTGTGGGAGATGATTGGCAGGGGTAGGATGATGGGTTCGGTGGGTTTGGGTGTCAGAGTGGGTCTTATAACTTACAGAGTCCAATGGGGGTGGTGGTGGTGGAACGGCCTGCCTGCAGGACTCTTACCTGCTGGCCTGCTGCTGGAGAGAGTTCTTATTACCAACATTTTGTTGATGTGGTCTGGATCATCCATTGATGGAGTCATACTCATCTGAACAGTCCATCTTTTCCTCTAACTTTGCTTCATATTTTTATCTATGCTCTCTCTGTTTGAAACAGCTCTTGGAAACTACAAATACAAGTCACTAGGCATAAAATTTATTTCATAGTTTTAGTGTTTCAATGTGATTCTGATCCAATTGACAACAGTCCACAGTCTTGTGATATCTTGAGCAGAATTTGTTTTCACATTTCTTTTTCTACATGTGTGTGTGGTGGATGTGTGTGTCGTGGGTATGTGTATGTGTGCTTGCATGGGTATAAGCAGGCCCGTGTGTGGGGGTGTGTATACAGGCCAGAGGTTTACACCAGGTGTCTTCCTTTGTTACTTATCCTCTACCATAGACAGACAAATATATTCAGAGGATCTAGTCTCTCTCTGAACCCAGAGCTTCCTGAGTCAACTAGTCTAGCTGACCAACTTCTAGGAATCCTGTTTCTATAACTTGTGTGCTAGGATTAGAGGCTCACCTGGCCACCATACCTGTCTGGCATTATACATGGGTGCCAGGGACACAAACCCTGGCTCTCATGCCTGTTTGACAAGAGATTTACCTACAATCCATATACCTAGCTATTGGTGAAACTATTAAGGCCACTCCACGTAGTCAAAAGGGGGTTTTATTTTGTGGGGTAACTTACAAGTGAAGGGATAGGCTACAGGGTCTGGGAAAGGTGTGGCGCAATCCAGCAGTGTTCTCTGGAGAACTCTGCTTGGTCTAGCTCCAGCGTCCAGGGTCCAGGAACTAAGAGAGCCCGAGCATCCAGATCTCGGGTCTTCAGAGTCCTCTCTCAGCCCTGCCTTGTAGGCGTGACAGTTATCGAAGCCTCAATGGGGGTTGGAACTTCCAGGTCAAAGCTGGAATGGCTACCCACTACACCCAGCCCTTGAATAGGGCTTTAACCAGAAAAGAACATCATTCATCAATATGCTATCAAATCTGATTTCATCAGAGAATTTATGACATGTCAGTCCTTGAGAAGCAGCATTTCCAGTAGTTTCTAACTCCCCTGGCTCTGCAGGATAGTCTTGCCTGTCCTGAAATGTTTAATGGGGAAAATATTTGCCATGTCATGGCAGTGGCTAGGGAGTCACATCACCCATAAAGGAACAGAAAAAAAAAATAAAAGGAAACTGAAATATTTCCAGTAATTTTATGACTCATACAACTTTCTGCACATTATATATTTAAGAAATACTTTACCAGACTACTTAACCAAGAAATGGTAATTTAGAGGAAATTAAATTTAACTTTAAACTAAATTTAACCCCAATCATCTAAATGGCTGCTTCATCTGAAACATTTGCCTTTCGTCCATATGTTTGGTACTGTCTAGACAAGGCTGTGTTCATCATATAAAAGAAAGGAAATAACTGGCTTCATTATCTTGTGTTAATTGTGATTTTCATTGTGTGATTGTATTAATTACTTGTCAGTTATTTCTTAGTAATTGAGATTTTCAAGTATGTATTTATTTAACCTAGACTTGGTGATGTGCATCATTTCACAACTGAAATATGATAGTGGCTGGAGAGATGCTCAGTAGTTAAGATCACTTGCTGCTCTTGCAGAGGACCTGAGTTCAGTTCCCAACGCACACACCTGAGAACTCGAGCTCTGGGGTAACTGACACCCTTTTCTGGTCTCCACAGGCACCCAACACATGTAGCATACACTGACACAGACACACATATATAAAAATAAAAAGAAAGTTTTAAAAAGCATTTTTTTGTGTGTTCAGTGTGTGTTGTTATGCCGTTAACCAGAGTTATTATCTATTATCTTAGATGGGGCAGATAGTAATATTAACTAGAGGAAATAAATTGGATTAAGTTAGCAAATTGTGGCAAGGCTTTCTAGAAATGGAAATATGGCAGAGAACATTAATCTAAATAATAACAATATCAAGTGCCTACTATGTGCTGGACCCTATTCTATACTCAGCTTTCCAGCTGCTCATCCATCCTCAATGACTCAAGCTGAGTGGAGTCCTCCCCAGTTTCCATATTCCAACTCAAAGCTCATCAGACTTGTCCTCAAAGTATAAATCTGGGCAATTCTCAATATTAGGAAAGTTAACACAAGAAGGTTCTGGGCCTTAAGTATCCCAAGGACGAAGGATGGTAATTAGGAGAGGGGAAGAATTAGTGCACATGGGAAATGGCCACCCAACTGGAAGAATGCATGAAGACGGAGTGGGACTACAGCCTTGAGAGTGAGCTGATAGAACCATCCACTTGACAGGCACCTATAAGTATGTTTCACCAAAATTTCAAGCATCCCTCAATCCAGTCAAGTTGACAGATAAAATTAGCAATCTTGAAGAAACAATTCACTGGGGAAACCATCTCATCTCACGGCTTCCTTTTCCCTTCTCCTCTTACAGCACATCTCCCAGGGTGCATGCTGGGATACATTACATTTCACATCACTATCTGCTTTCTCTCTTCATCAGTTTAATCTAGGAGCTTCTGATAGCCATTTAAGTTCCCTGCAGTTAACTCCCGTTCAGAACCCTCCTCCTCCATCTCCTTGCTCATCACTAATGCATGTCAGGTTCTGAGAGTTCAGAACTGGGAAATTGAACAAATATGTACACAACTGATTTGATCATTGTAAACCTGACAGACTACAAAGCCCTATTTGTGATGCTGCAAAGAATAAACTTTACCTAGAGTTGTGTTTTCCAACGCAGGAACTGCCAGCCACAGGTGAGAGCTGATCATCTGAACTGTGACGAGTTGGTGCCACAAAAGGAAAGAATAATATTTCAGGCTTACTGGATTATATTATCTATAGATGCAAACTTAACTCTTTCTTATGACATTTTAAAAGTGTGGATGACATTAAATCCTTACTGGGCAATGCTTAGCAAGAAAGTACAGACAGGGAAGGGGGTGAGGGTTTTAGGAAGAACAGTAGCAAATCCAGTCTGCATTTAGAACTGAGGGCTGGCGGTGCACAGAAGGCAGACATGGGCGTGGGGGAGGAGGTCAGCCTGTGGACAAGGAAGGCAGTTACAAAGTTACTGTAGTGACCAGAAAAACAGTGGTTATCATATAATAGCACAGAGTTTGTGTTTCTATCTTATAAAATTTACATTTGCAGCATTAGTGGTAGAGAAGAAAACAGGACTGAAAGAAACACATTGTTATCGAAACTGTGTGCATGTGCAGAAGTTGGTCACAGAAAGCAAATACTCAGCCTTGAGCAGGTGTGTGCATTCCCACCATACTGTTGCTTCCACACTCACTCTTGAGGTTGGTTCTAGACGAACACAGCCTGGGAGAACACAGCCTTCCATGCGTCCACATAAAAACAGGTCAGAGTTTAGTGGGAAGAATTTGAGCCTCTAGACAAAGACTCTGCAGCCTCCACACTCTATCCTGGAAAGATTCTTTAAACTCTCTGAGCTCCGTGATCTTTACCAAAACAAAACAAAACCTGAAAGCCAGTTTGGCCTCCCACAGGTTTGGAGTTGAATTAGAAGCAGCGCTGACAACCTGGGGAACCTAATGCTGTAAAATTTGGGTGCTCATCTGTGTAACAGCAGGGGGTTGGCTGTTTCCTCACAGTGTCCGGACAGCTAGAACCTTCACATTTGGCAAAAGGGTTGTTGTGTAAGGTACAAAATACTAACTACCCCTATAGCCACAGAATTTTCCTTGTAATCCTAGGCCAACATGCCTTCCTTCCCATGGACAGCCTTGGCCATGGCAGGGCTAGATAAGGGGGGCTCAGGACAGGCTTTCTAGAGGTTGGGTCAATGAGACCCAGGTTGGCTCCTGTGTTGGTTATCTGCCCACACAGGTGTCTCAAGACTTTTCTCTCCCTCACCTGAAGTTTGGTATCACAAAGCTGCCAGAACCAGGGTGTTGCATAAGGGAAGCCTTACCTCCTCTGCAAACAGAGCTATTTGATTAGAAACCTCCAGTCTTGTATTTTTACATTAGACCATCCAAGGTTTCTGGGTCAAAGTTGAGACTGTGTTAGATATGCTCACAGTGCTGAGACCTGGAAGTGTTTTCAGTGGGAGCCCACAGCAGCTTCCATGTCTGCACTGCTCAAGGCTGATCTCAAACCCTGTGATGAGGAGATGTGAGAAAGAACATCAGAGGCTGGTGCATAGTGACGCCTTTGTGGTAGCACTGACCCCTACTCACATGGAAGAGTGTCCTCCACATGCAGAGCACTGCATTCTCTCAACTTCACATTAGTTGTACCTATGGGACCAGGCAAAAGGGGCTGATTTTCATTAAACCTTGAGGTATACATAGCCCCAGGTTGTCTATGAAGCAATGTTCTCATCAGGAATTGAAATAAAAAATACATATTAAACTCTACCATATTGGGGGTCAAAATTTAAACAAATATATTTTTGTAATTTAGGGGTTTGTAGGAAAGTGATAAAAACAAGTGTGGAGGAAGGCAAATGCCCAAGTGTGGCCATTCAAATCCCATGCTCAAACACTCACTCCAGAATCAGATATTTTCCCCTGAACAGGTCATGGAGGTTAGAGAAAGTGAATGTATTAAAGCAACCTTTACTCTTGGGGGCTGGGGTGTATCTCGGTTGGCAGAGTGCGTGTCTAGCATGAGTGAGGCCCTGAGTTTGATCTCCAGCAGTGTATAAACTGGTGTGGTGCCACATGTCTGCAGACTCAGAGTTTGAGAGGTGGAAACATAAGGACCAGAACTTCAAGGTCATAATTGGCTACATAGTGAGTTCAAGGCTGGCCTGGGGTATATGAGGCGCAGTGGTTACAAACACTTGTTCCTCTGTTACCATCACCCACACGGCAGCTTACAACCGCAACTGCATGTGACTCCAGTCCCAGGGGATCCACTGCCATGGAGGACCTGCAGGAGCATGGTGTACACATATCAGGAGAGGATGGGGAATAAAACCGAGTTCTAGCCCTTGGGGGGAAGGTGCTGGCGGGCTCTGCCACATAAGCAGAAGCAGAGCCCCAGGAAGCATGTGAGTGGGCTGAATACAACCACCACACATTTCATCACTCAGCTGAAGAGTTCAGCGGACTGGAACTTGGGGAAATCATTCTGGCAGGGCTGACAGGGTACGCAATGGATCCGGCCCCATCCCGCTGTCAGCATCTCTAGATTTGGGAAACTGATTTTTTTTTCTAGAGCATTCTAAAATCTTAAACGATTTCACTTTATAAAATAGTTCCCCATTAACTCTGTATTTCAAAATTATGTGACTTTGAATTCTAATTCAGTAGGCTGAACCAAATTACGGTCCCCAAATAATGAGACATGCAGCTTGGATGCCAGTTCAGAAATGTGTGAATTACTTGGTAAGCAGAACATAAATGGCTTGATAATGCAGGATGAATGCTGGGTTGTATGGAATATTACTGCAGCATGAATACAGCATGGCCAGGAGTAAATAATATGGGAATACAAAATTTCAGCTGTCTTTCCCCTCTTTCTCTCTCTATTCTCCTCCCCTGTCCCCCTTCCCCCTTGCACCGTCTCCCCTCCCCCTCCTTCCTTCTCTCTCAGATCTCCCTCTATCTCTTTTGTGGTACTGCAAATTGAACCCAGAGCCTCAAGCATGCTAGGCAGCATTCTACACAGAGCTGTGTCCCTCACCCAAGAGTTCAGTTCTTAGTGGCTCTTAAGGAATCTTTTGGTTCTATCCTGTTTCTGTTGGATTCTTCACTTTTTATTACCTGACTCTTCTTGATCTATAGTACCAATTTTGTATTATTCTAAGGTAGTGACTCCCAATCAAATGGTTCTCGTCCTTAAAATTATCTCCCCCCCATAACTTAATGAAATCTGCCACACTAACCCACCCCAGTTGTCTGTCATAGAACACTGTGCTTTTAGAACAATTTCACAATTTGTGCAAGTTGAATTTTATTTTTTCTATTTTACTCAAATTTTTTCTGATGGTAGAGACTCCTACACCTCTCCCTCCTCCTCATTTTCTTCTTCATCTTTTTCCTCCTTTTTTAAATTTTATTACTAATATTATTGTGGGAGGCCGCAATATACATGTGGAGGTCAGAGGACAGCTTTTGGCAGTTGCTTCTCTCTTTCTGCCACACGGCTTCTGGGGATCCAGCTCACGCAAGTTTGCACAACAGCACCTTTATCCGCTGAGCTGTTCTTGTTTCGTTTTGAAATAGGGTGTACACACATAAGGGTGTGTGTGAGTGTGTGAGTGTGAGTGTGTGAGTGTGAGTGTGTGTGTGTGTGTGTGTGTGTGTGTGTGTGTGTGTGTGTGTATGTATCAGGCTAGCCTGAAACTCACAATCCTCTTAAATCAGTACCCCTGTGCTGGGGTCCCAGGTGTGCACACAATATGTGCCCCCCTGTTAACTCCCCCGGGGTTATTCTTGAGTGATAAGTCAGCAGTGTGGACTTGTAACATAAAGCATTTCCCACTTTTATTTCATCTACATGCTCTTGAAGACTTTTTTCTGTGTCACTGTGTTCAAGAGGAAGTCAGGCTCACTCAGAGGCTGCATGAGCTGTGTGGCCAACAGAGTTGGTCTTCAAGACAGCTGTTGTCAAAGAGTTCACAGTCCACAGATCTGGAGAGAATGGTGAGTGAAGGAGAGAGGAACAGGAGCTGTTCACAGGAGTGTGAACAGACGGTGGTTCTGGGCATACATGAGCACACCGGTCGAGAACATTCCATATCTAGCACTTTCTCATCTTCCCACGAACACCTTGGAACACAACCTACTCTACCAACCTGGGCTTATCTGTGATTAAAATTAGAAATATGTCCTTGGAGCCTCTCCCTTCTCGTGCCACGTTTCCATGACACTGCTTGGAAAGATACAGCTCTCCTATAAAAGGACATCTCAGTGTCCCCTCGTTGTCCGTGGAACCTGACGGACCCGCCACGGTGAGTCAGAAACACGATTTTGAGACAATTAGTTAGACTGCACTGAGTGAACCTGATTGTGTCAGTCTTTCAAACCCTGAGTTCCTCAGACTCGGCCCTGCTTTTCCTTCTGTGCAGATGCTGCCGCTGTGGACATTTGCAGTGCTGCTGGGAGCCGTAGCTGGTAAGGAAGGCTGTGTGTGGAGATGGGAGAGGCTTGTGTGGTTCTTCCCAGAAGACCGTGACAGCTGGGCTCAAACCTTGATGAGGATGAGGACTTAGTTAATGGAAATGTAGGATTAAGCAACAAATCGAGTTTATCATGGGATTAAGAGCACAGAGCTTGGAGTATTGTGAAGTACAATTCCCAATGCTCATTTCGATTTATTTTCAGACAAGTAATAGTGCAGACAAATCATACATGACATTTCGCTAAAAACGCAATGTTAATCTGATCTTCCGGTTTAACTGGAATATTTATTTTCTGCACCTGGCCCTCTGAGGCCAAGGGAGGCATCTGAACTATCACTGACAACTCTACTGAGCAAATCCCTGAAGCCCTCTGAATTTGAGGATATTTGTACCTGAAATAGGTGTGATGATATCCTTCTTGTGGATGACTGTGAAGCTTCAGCTGGAGTGAAGTGTCCTGTTCAGCATCCAGCACATAGTAAAATTTAGAGAAATGCAGCCTTCACAACACTGCTGCTCTTACTCTCCCGTTAACCTCGGCTTCGCGCTGCTCCAGAGCTCTTCTTTAAGCTGTCCCTTCATGGAGTAGCATGCCAGACGACAGCTGTCAAAGCACTGATGTTTTCTGTGTTTGTGAGTACCTTCCACATCACAGAAATCCAGGATGGTCCTCAAACACAAGTCAGACATCCACATCTTCAGCCAAGATGAAGACACAAAGTTTGGCCCTTGCATAAAACTTAAAATTCTTCACCCAGAGCATAAAGATAAAAGGTAGCTAGCTACTCGGAGTTGAGAGCCTCCACAAACACGCCTACCACCACAATCATGCCTACCACCAGTTCCTGGGACAAAGGGCCACCACAAATCTAGGTACCAATGGCCGAAGATAACATCTGGGTCAAATAGCTAAAATAAGTCCTTGACTGATACTGAGCAGAAATCTGAGGGAAGTGACCTGGTCTCAGAAGCAGAGATTTTGTCTCTGACAGCTGCTTTGTGAGTGTGAGCTAGAGGGTGTTTGAGAAAGCAGGGGAAGAAAATCTGCCACAAGATGCAATTCAACTTGCATTGGTCGATAGAACATTAAAAAGGTTTAAGAAACATCTTTGAAATGTTTGTGGGTGATTTCAGGAGAAGAAGTCTGCTACGAAAAACTTGGCTGCTTCAGCAATGATGCTCCATGGTCAGGAACTATAGACAGACCCCTGAAAGCACTGCCCTGGAGTCCATCAAAGATCAACACCCGCTTTCTCCTGTACACCAATGAGAACCCAAGCAACTACCAGGTAGGAATAGCTATTGTTTTCAGGACTAAGTTTCACATGCTTTATGCAATTAATATGAATATCCAAGCTTTCTAATGAAAATACAGGAGACAGTGGAATTTGTGTCTTTTTCAACTTTTAGATCAATTAAATTAAGTACTCTTAAAAAACTTAATTTATAAATGGCCATTCAATTCTTATTATTCATGTCCTATCTCCAGTGTATCATCTAAAATATACAGGGATAGATTCTACATGTTTATACAATATGCATACTGATGTATATTATAATAAAGAATATGCTATATTGTATTTGTGTACTTTAAATAAGATTCCCTAATATAGTACAGACACACAAGAAATCCACTTAAGATGGTTCGAGTTAACAGGATTTGGTTGGAAAGTGGTAGTCTTCAGCAGAAGCTTCTGGACTAGCAATATGCTGAGCTGTAGCCACAGGAAGGAGCAGCAATGAGCCATGGCTTTCAGCTTTGCACCCATCGTGAAGGCGAATGGCTGATAGCTCTGTTTGTGGTGAAGTGAGATAGAAGCTAGGTTAGGTATTTACGATACATTTCCAAAGTATAATACTTTCCAGTCAGGTATGGTAGTGCCTTTAATCCTAGCACTTGAAAGGTAGAGCCTAGTTCAGGAGTTCAGAGCCACCCTCATCCACTTAGTGAGTTGAAGCCACTTGGTCTACATGAGACCCTGCCAAAAACAAAACAAAACACACTTATAGTATTTTTGACTTACACTGGATTTATTGAGCTGTTACTCCACCATACCTGAAGGAATATTATAAACATACATAGACAGGCATATGTACAAAGACTTCCATTAACGATCTTAATGACAAACACTGTGGGGGGTATATTGTCTGAGTCAAATAGCACAAGCGGGCAATAGCAACTTGTGAATGGCTAGCCTATGTGGGCTTTCTAGAATCCTACCTACCATCTCCATCCACATATAAATGATCCTAGAAGCTACTAGAAAAAACTTGACCCAAAACATTTTCCTATCCCAAACAGCAAATCACTGCAGACGCATCAAGTATCAGGAGCTCCAATTTCAGAACAGACAGAAAAACCCGTTTTATTATCCATGGATTCATTGACAAGGGAGAAGAAAACTGGCTAGCCGACATGTGCAGGGTGAGCCGTGATACTTTCCTAAGGAAGTGTGTTAGAGACCAGCAGGACACTGGCCCCAACTAAGGACAAATGCTGGTCACCACCACACTGGAGTCTAACACTGCCTGAGCCTGGAGCTGGGGGTAGGGGGTAGGGATGGAGAAGGTAGTGGTGGGTACAAGGGTACAAAGACAGTTAGGATATGGGGTATAGAGGTATGTAGTGGCTCCAGGACATGTTACTTAGTAACTAATGCAGAGATATTTCAGACTTTTAACAAGAGAAGCTGCCATGTGGGAGCATTCCAGTTAAGCACGGACCCTTTAATGTCCAATATTTTTCTCCATACCAAATGTTCATGAATCTGCTGCAGTAGAAATCCCAAGAATCCAGTTCCCACATGGGGCTACACCTGGTCTGGAGCCAGTGCTGCACTTGAACTCCCTACTCATTAGAGACTAGGATTCTGGTCATAGCTTTGGGGTTAATGTCATAGCTATGGTGCAGGTTAAGACAAGAATTTACCAAATCTTCAAATATGTTACTCGGCAGTGAATGAAGAACCTCGATTGTTTAACTACTAATTGTGTCTTTTCCATCAGAACATGTTCCAAGTGGAGAGTGTGAACTGCATCTGTGTGGACTGGAAAGGTGGCTCCCGAACTACATATACCCAGGCCACCCAGAATGTCCGGGTTGTTGGGGCAGAAGTGGCATATTTGGCTAACTTTCTTCAGGTAACTGGTCCCAGGTCATGAAAAACCCCTTAGACACTGCTGTGTGGACTTTCCTTCCATGACAAAATCAGTAGGTATGATAATTGATAAGGACAAATTTAAATAAGACAATACTCCCTCTTTGATTAAATCCCCATCTTGATTCAGGCTTCATTAATAACCTGTTTAATTCAATAACTAGTTTTTATTTTTAATTAAATGAACGTAAGCAACTAAGTAGGTTATATCTCTTGAATTTTGTTAGTATTTTTAGTTTAGTTTAGTTCTGGGCATGAACCCTGGGCTGCTCATATTAAGCAACCACTCATCTGATGAATTATACCACCAAACTGTCAGGGTTTGTTTTAATTTTGCCCTTCATTATAAAATTTAATATGCTGAGATCAGGCACACACTTTGTTTATTTTTTGTTTTTATTTATTATGTGTGTGTGTGTGTGTGTGTGTGTGTGTGTGTGTGTCTGTGTGTCTGTGTGTCTGTGTGTCTGTGTGGTGTATATGCTCATGTGGGTGTGCGCACATGCTTGTGTGTATGTGTGAGGAGTGTCTTCCTGGATTGCCATACACCCTATTTTTTGACACAGTCTTCCCCTGAACATGGAACCCATCAGTTCTGCTACACCAGAAGGATGGAGTTCTAAGGACCTGCCTGTCTTGGCCTCTCTAGCACAGAGATGGCAGGCGTCCATTTTCACATGGGTATTGGGGATCCTAACTCGGGTCCTTGTGCTACACTGGCTGAGCTATCTCCCCGATTTTCATTTATTTTATTGAACAGAAGCCAACGGCAACAAGATGGTCTGACTGGGGCATAGGAAAGTCTTAAAAATGTCAAACTCAAATGTGCCTGAGTAATTGCCTCATGGATTTCTGATCCGAATACTTGCTTCACCATCTCTGATAATGACTCATATGTCCTTCAGGGGTTTTCTCTCAGCAGTGGGAGAACACGCTAACTCATTTCCATTCCTTCATAGTGATGGTGGGGATGCTCTGAGGGGAAGTGGCGTCTTCTTAGAAACCGAAGTTTGGAGGCACCCCTTTTTGACCATCTGGCATTTTGTATTACTTGAAAACATTTTAATGAGACTATCCTTTCAACAGTCTGAACTCGGCTACTCTCTTAACAATGTCCACCTCATTGGCCACAGCCTGGGTTCCCACATTGCTGGGGAGGCCGGCAAGAGGACATTCGGTGCCATGGGGAGAATTACAGGTTAGTCCAACAACAAATGCTAGGTGATTAGACCATCTGTACTCTCTGTGGGGACCGCAGGGGGCACAGGAGAGAACTTTGGTGGGTCTGCTCTGAACTTTTCACCCTTTATGATTGTGCCAGGTGATCAGATCTCAGTCCCCCGTGACATGGTGAGCTGTTTTCTCACTTTCAATCTTTGCTCATCATCGCATTGTTTAATATTTAAATATATTACATATAACTAAACATGAATTAAGAATACCCAGAAGCATTATGCCTATTTCCCCATTTTCAGATATTCAAAAAATCAGTTTCTATAATAAATATAAATAACAGTAGACTTAGTTCCATAGAGTTTGTGTATAATCATTTGAACTCTATTTTAATACTAGTAGATAACAAACCCTCAGCCTTGGCAACTACAATCCCATTGCTGGGGGAGGAGACAGATGGTCAGGCTGTCTGGACTTCCAGTTCTGGGTCCTACTAATTAGATTCCAAATGCCATTTGCAACTGCAGACTGGCTGCATTTTGACAGTGGTCTACAGGCTCAGGCAACCTGACAAGGAAGACATTGCTATCCTGATCTGAGACATGGCTACTTCAGGGAATAATCAGTTTCCTGCTCTGTCTTCCACCTTTCTGTGCTGACCTGGCAATTCTCTTGTTCTATGTTTTGGAAAAGTTGGTTATAGGTGGAAGTTTCTTTCTTGCCTGCCTGTTCTCAAATATCTTGCAGTGATTCCCAAATAATTTACTCAGAGACTTAATATTACTTATAAATCCTCAGCTGGTAGCTCAGGCTTATTACTAACTAGCTCTTACACTTAAATTAACCCATAATTCTTATCTATGTTTAGCCATATGGCTTGGTACCTTTTCTCAGCTAGACATTCTCATCTTGCTTCCTCTGTGTGTCTAGTGGGTAGGAAATCAAAGAGAGATAGGGGGAGAAGAAAGGCAGAGTTAGGGATATGCCTTCCAGCTGGCCCAAGGAACAAAATGCCAGCAGACCAGTAATGCCACAGCAATGTGGCAAAATATAGATGAATAGAAATGGGTTAATTTAAGATGCCACAGCTAGCTGGCAATAAGCCTGAGCCATAGACCAAACAGTTTGTAAATAATATTAAGCCTCTGACTGGTTTTTTGGGAACAGGCGGGTGGGAGAGATTCATCCATTTACAGCTGGTTGCATTTGGATCAATGGGCACATCTAGAATCTTCATTGGCTTATTTAAAAAGCATTCTTCCAGAATATTCTTTCCCATAGTTTACAGTTAGTTACCATGGCCTGTTCTGCCAGGTGCTGTACCATGACAGACCATGGACTGGACCTCAGAAAGCCTCTGCCTTCCTGGAAGATTAGAATCTGGTGGAAATCTTTAGGCTGAAGAACCTTTAGTTCAGTGATTGCTGGGTCAGCCATTTGATGGGAACTGCTGCTGGTGAGCAGGGTTCTTGAGGGAGCTAAACATCCATGAGCAGAGGCAAATCCTGGTACAGCCAGGGAATGTGTCACTTCTCTCCACGTACACCTCAGCATAGTAACCAATTCTTGGTGAAGAAGGTGACTTCGCACATTGACGTAACTGATGACGTATCCTATTTGCGCCAGGGTTGGACCCAGCCGAACCTTACTTCCAGGGTACACCTGAAGAAGTCCGACTGGACCCCAGTGATGCTCAGTTTGTGGATGCAATTCACACAGATGCTGCCCCCATTGTCCCCAACTTAGGTGAGCTCCTCCAGTTTGTCTCCTGGAGGATTTTAATCTCATTATTAGAATGTTTGACAGTGCCTTGATCATACAGTAATAGAAACTTTCCATTACTTTTAAAAATCTTCAGGATTTGGAATGAGCCAAACTGTGGGTCACCTAGATTTCTTTCCAAATGGAGGAGTAGAAATGCCAGGATGTCAGAAGAATATTCTTTCCCAAATTGTTGACATCGATGGAATCTGGGAAGGTAAAAACCATTGTGCGCATAGAGATTTCCGCTGTGAAAGTTCATGTTTCTCATTGTTAAACTTGCTAGCCACTTTGGAATTGTACAGATCCCATATGTTTTATACCAAAGGATCTTCTGTTGTGTCCCTGAGATGGGAGTTCCACTGTGACAAATGAGCATGGGAAACTCAGGCAGAGATTGTATTTGCAACCCAACTTTTTCCTTTCTTTAAAAAAAAAAAAAAACTTATTTTTTGTAGGTATTTGATCTGTATGTATTTAAGTGCATCACATATGTGCCTTCCTGGTGCACATGGGAGCCATAAAAATTCAGATGCTCTGGAACTGGAGTTATAGGAGGTTATGAGCCACCATGTGGGTGCTGGTTACTGAACCTGGGTCCTCTGTAGAAGCAGTACATGTTCTTTACAGCTGAGCTGGCTCTCCAGTCCTTGCAATTCAGTTCTAAGGGACCCAACTTAGGGAACATATTACATATCTATATGTCTATATGGACCAGACTTCCCTTCCTAAGTTGCTTTTCCATTTTGCTTAATAACTATTATGATTCTAAAGTGTGTTTTAATTTCTGTGTCACATCCTACATATACTTCACAAACTGCTCTGTGATGTGACCTCCATGAGTTTGTCCTGACTAGATCACCCATTTATTAGCTCTATGTTCTCATCATAATGTAAAATCTGACACTGACGTTATGCCTGACTCCACAGGGAGTCGTAACTTTGCTGCCTGTAACCACCTGAGAAGCTACAAGTATTACTCCGACAGCATTGTCAACCCAACTGGCTTCGCTGGATTCTCCTGTACCTCTTACAGTGTTTTCGCTGCGGTAAGAAGCTTCCCTCTTCCCTGTGGATTTCATTTGATGTGTTATTTTGTCACCCCTCATTGCTGGAGATCTAGTCATGAGTATGCCAAGAGCTCTGTCTCTGGACCCCTATTTGAATTTGTGACTGATTCTCTTTATAGGTATGACTCACTGTTATGATATCATTCACTGACCATTTATAATTGTGTATTTGTTATATTAACTCATGCATATGCATTTTAGTAGCAAAAAAGCAGGGATTTAGAACAATAGGCTTGTAAGTGGAAATGTCTTACTTAACATATCTCTAATATTTCTCTGTCTCAGGTAAATGTTCAGTTTTGTTGGGGGATGGAGAATCCTAAAGAAACACATAAAATGCTAGTTTGTAACTATCTGAGAGCCATGTCTAGAGGATGCTGATGAGCATGGAAGATTTTATTTAAAGCTGATCTTTATTGTTGTTGTTGTTTTGTTTTGTTTTTTGAGACAGAGTTTCTCTGTGTAGCTTTGCACCTTTCCTGGAACTCACTCTGTAGCCCAGGCTGGCCTCCAACTCACAGAGATCCGCCTGCCTCTGCCTCCCGAGTGCTGGGATTAAAGGCATGCGCCACCACCGCCCAGAGCTTAAAGCTGATCTTTACACTACTTGATTATGGACATATGGATACATCATTGCAATCATATATTCATCAGTAGTTTTTAAGTTTTCTCATGCTTTGTATCCAGGTTGACTTCTTCAGTGTAATCTTGAACATGACATTTCTATTGACTTAGGTTTTGAAAAGTTGACTTTTCACTATAGCTTTTTTTTAAAATAAACAAAATTAACCACTTCCATCCAACAAAGAAAATTTCAGGTAGTCAATATTCCATGTAAGTCACAAGTACTAGAGAGATATACCTTAGTTATTAAGAATGAGGACTTAAATGACATTGGGCAAAGTATTTCATTTCCCTAAGACTTTTTCTTCATCTAGAAATGTGATGATGTCATAGTCAATGCCCTTGGTAAAGCAATTAATCACATGTTAAGTGCTTGGCCATGAATAAGAACAACAAAAACATAATAATCACAATATGGGAGAGGGGTATGTATCCTGTTCACATGTAAGTTTCCTATACAGTAAAAGCTGAGTACCTCCCCCGGTTTATTTTTAATTTTGTCTTCCTGTAAACAAATGATCCAAAAAATGTTTAGGTTCCATGCAACAAAATGGAATGCTTCCATTCAACTGGGTATGGGCCCAGGTCAATCCTATTGATGACCCAATTAAGTGTGTCCTTGGCAGATGGATGGCTGTGGTCCCTGGGTGCATGGTCTCCTGGTTCCTTCAGAATCCAGGCCACATCCCTGTCTGTCTTATGGATGAACACATTTGGAGATGAAGTCTGGGACTTTGGTACTCTTCTTGGGAGATGTCCTAGAAAGCCTAGCACATTTCTCCCTGGCTTTCCTAATCTCTCATTAGTTTGCTGGTATCCAGACCTGAGACTCCTCCAGGCCTGTCATCTAATCTTCTGATTAAGAAGTCCTCCACGAACCCTCCTGTGGAGCAGTCCACCCTCCAGAGTGGGAATTGGGCTGTCAGTCCTTCCAATTCTGTTGTTTGTGCTCTCTGCTTTTTACCATAATTTCTGATTGAGGAGAGCATTTTCTTGTACCTGTCTTGTTTAGATGCCAGCTTCCTGGCTAACAGACAGCTAGATCATTTCATTTCCACACTGGGAGACTCAGATTCTGAGAATGTGAACATGCCAAGGGCCTGAGTTTTGAGCCTGTTATCCTCTGAATGGACCCTGTTGTGCCTGGCAGACACTATCATTTCTTGTTCTTTCTAAAATAAATTCTAATCACCTAGCAAGAGAGTGAATGTCTTAGAACAAATGAAGTTCCAGAGGCAAAGAGGGAAACATAAATACTTAAATACCAATTATCCTATGGTGTGGTTTTTATATTTTTGTGTAATCTAACAATGAAATCGAAGGCTTAACCTGTGGATAATGAGGTGCACTATTAACTTTCACTGAGACACACAACTTTTTACTGCCCCACCATGATCATCATGGACAGAATTAGATTTGACTCAATTATAAACATGTAGAAAATATGGTGCCCTATTAAAAGTCAGAACACTGCCAGCCATCATGTCCTGGATTTTACAGGACAAGTGCTTCCCATGCCCGAGTGGAGGGTGCCCACAGATGGGTCACTACGCCGACAAATATCCTGGGAAAACAAAAGAACCATTCCAGAAATTTTATCTGAACACTGGTGATGAGAGTAACTTTGCACGTAAGTTTCTATTTTTATTCATTTTTGGTTTTGTTTTCCTTTCGGGGAAGTGCAGATAGTTCTGGGTGCAGATAGTTCTGAGTATGAAACCCAGAGTCTGATAAATGCTAGTAAAGCATTCTACCATGGAGCTGCACTCCTAGCCAAAAGTGTGAACAAGATGAACTTCTTAGACTCTTGGCTTGAAAAACAAAACAAAACAAAATGCCCTCATTCATCAGCTCTGGAAATGTTCTCTACATCTGCACTTCCAATGCTGACCCCGAACACTGAGGAAAACAACTGTGACATTCTAACAGAAGAACTGCCAACAACTCAATGGATTATTCACATTCTGAGTCGTTGGGTGCGTGTGAGCCTGTCCTCAGTACCAAAACTCCCCAAGCTGACAGTGTGCAAATGTTACCTCCTATGCAGGTTGGCGGTATCAGGTGTCTGTCACCCTGTCTGGACAGAAGGTCACCGGACACATTTTAGTTTCTTTGTTTGGAAGTGGAGGAAACTCTAAACAGTATGAAATTTTCAAGTGAGTAAAATGTCTAAAATATCACTTGGTGCTTCTTAAATTTTGGCATTTTATGAATGTCTTGTGTACATTGTTGGTGGTTTTTTCTCTATTATATGTATGTAGCATATAACCACATATAACAAAAAGAGAGCTGTCTTGTAGCCCTACACATTAATAAATTTCAAAATTATATTTTTAATTTTTTCTGATATTTTCTGAGGAAACCACTCACGTTTATTTTGTTGCCTGACATTTGACTGACAGTGAGTAAATAATTACTCTCTGCACAATAGTAAAGAAAAGATTTTTATAAATAGCATCATTTATTTATTTTATTTTATTTTATTTTATTTTATTTTATTTTATTTTATTT
>CABHPR010145940.1:1524-17627 GCA_902168415.1 Peromyscus melanophrys | reverse complement strand
GAGAGAGAGAGAGAGAGAGAGAGAGAGAACACCTAAAGGAAAACTGGAAGAAATAAACATGGACTTCTCAAATTCTACCAAGTAAGGAATTAATATATGTTACCTACTATATGTATGTGATGGTTATTCTTGGTTGCCAACTTGACTACATCTGGAATTAACTAAAACCCAAATGACTGGGCACACCTGTGAGGGATTTTTTTTAATTAAATCATTTGAAGTGGGAAGACCCACTTCTAATCCAGATCTTATATCTGAATCTTTTGAGGTGTGAAAATCCACCTTCAATATAGACTGCTGGCAGTATGTATAGAGGACATGGAAGAAGGAAGCTCTCTTTTTCCTGCTTGTTCTTGCCCTCACTAGCAAGTCCATTCCTTCATTGGCATTAGACCCTACTTTTTTGGGATTCTAGCATATACTGAAGACCAGCTGAGACATCCGGCCTTGTGGACTGAACAACAACTGGATTCTTAAACCTTCCATTATAGGCAGTCATTATTGAGTTAGCTGGACCAAAGCCTGTATGTCATTCTAATAAACCCTGACTAATACAGATTTTGGTGCCAGAAGTGGTTCTAGAGCAACAGAATATAAGGATGAACACTTTAGGTATCTAGAATAGGCTTTCCAATTTGCCAATACCTACAGTTACCAAAGCCTCTCCAATTACCAAAGCCTCTCCTGGGAGCTTGGAGAATACTGAAAGGTCATGGTATGAACTGTTTTATAACTTAAAGAGACAAATGCATGTGATTATCCTTACTCACCAATTGTGAGAGGCAACAGATTTGGTGACTCTCTACATAAAACTTTTGACAATTTGTGGAAAAATAAGGAAAATGATGATGCTGGTTGGATGCTCTTAGCATCTCTGGATAAACTGACAAAGAAAAACAATGAGCACTGTGATAAAATTAACCAACTTCTAGCATATCAGAATATGGTGAAGGACAATAATGAACTCAGTGATTAAATTGACCGACTCCAGATGCACATAAACAGTCCAAAGGTTTCTAAGTGTATCCTAGAAGAGAATCTTCTCTCCAGCAGCCACAGTGCTCAAGTTGCAGGAAATCAAGCCAAAGCTCTCATGATAAGGTTGGCCAAATTACAGTGACACTTCATGTCACAGCCTTGGGGTGTGTCAGCAGTTAAAGTAAGGGCATTAAAAGAGCTAGACAAAAATGAGCCTAAGCTAGACTGAGCATTCAAAACTAATAAAAAGTCTCCATGTCATGATTTGGGAGCTACTATAGAAGTCCAGTGGTATGGAGCATGCGGAGTCATTCCTAATAAGGTGAAGGATAAGTTACTGTACCCGGCCCCTCCCACCACCAAGACAGAAGCACAACTTTTAGTGGGCCTATCTGGATTCTGGAGAAAACACATTCCTCACTTGGGTGTGTTACTCTGGCCCACATACCAAATGACCTGGAACAGGAGAAGGCTCTTCAACCGGTCCAAGCTGCTCTGCAGGCTGCACTAGCACTTGGACCACATCATCCAGTAGATCCGATGGTACTTGAAGTGGCAGTGGCAGATAGGATGCTGTGTGGAGCCTTTGGCAGGCCCCTATAGGTGAATCACAAAAGAGACCGTTGGGATTTTGAAGCAAGGCTTTACCATCATCTGCAGACAAATATTCTCCCTTTGAAAGATAGCTCTTGGCCTGATATTCAGCCTTAATGGAAACTGAACATTTGACAACGGGCTATCAAGTTACTATGTGACCTTAACTGCTAATCATATGTTGACTGTTATCAGACCCACCAAGTCATAAAGTAGGACATGGGCATCATCAGCCTATTATCAAATGGAAGTGGTGTATACATGATTGGGCCCAAGTATGTCTTGAAGGCACACCCAACCTACATGAAAAAGTTGCCCAAATACCTATGGTTTCTACTCCTGTTACAATGCCATCTGCCAAGAATGAACCTATAGCCTCATGGGGAGTGACCTATAACTGGTTAACTGAGGAAGAGAAGGCCAGGGCCTGGTTTACTGATGGTTCTGCATGTTATGCAGGCACCACCCAGAAATGGACAGCTGAAACATTAAACCCCTTTCTGGGACAACCTTGAAAAGACAATGGTGAAGGGAAATCTGCACAGTGGGCAGAACTTTGGGCAGTACGCATGATCATACACTTTGTTTGGAAGGAGAAATGGCCAGATGTGAGATTGCTCAGTGATTCATGGATGGTAGCCAATGGATTGAGTGAGTGGTTGGGGACTTGAAAAGATCATGATTGAAAAATTGATGAGAAACACATCTGGGGAAGAAGTATGTGGATAGATTTCTCCAAATGGGCAAAAGGTGTGAAGATACTTGTGTCCCATGTAAATTCTCATCAAAAGGTGACTTCAGCTGAGGAGTTCAATAATCAAGTATATAGGATGACCTGTTCTGTGGACAGTCAGCCTCTTTTCCCAGCCATCCCTGTCATTGCCCAAGGAGCCCATGAACAAAGTGACCATGGTGGCAGGGACGGAGGTTATGCTTGACAGCATGGACCTACACTCACTAAGGCTAACCTCAGCTGCTGCTGAGTGCCAGATCTGCCAACAGCAGAGACCAACACTGAGCTACAGATATGGCACCATTCCTCAGAGTGACCAGACAGCAGCCTGGTGGCAGATTGACTAAATTGGACCACTTTCTTCATGGGAAGGACAATGATTTGTCCTAAATAGAGTAAATATTTATTCTGGTTAGATATTTGTCTTTTCTGCACATAATACTCCTGCCAAAACCACTATGTGAACTTACAGAATGATATATCTACCACTATGATATGCCACACAGTATTGCTTCTGACCAAGGAACTCACTTGACAGCCAGAGAAGTATGACAGTGGGCCCATGATCATGGAATCCACTGTTCTTACCATGTTCCCCACCATCCTGAAGTAGCTGGCCTGATAGAAAGATGTGATGGCCTTTTGAAAACATTGTTATAGTGGCATTTAGGTATCAGCTTTGAAGACTGGAGCAGGGTTCTCCAGAAGGTGGAATATGCTTTGAATCAGCATCTAATATATGGCATGTTTTCTCCACTAGCCAGGACCCATGGGTCCAAGAATCAATGAGTGAAAAAGGATAGTTCCAATATAACCCCTAGTGACCCACTAGAAACATTTTTGCTTCCTATCCCATCATCTTATTAAGTTCTGCTGGCCTAGAAGTTCTGGCTCCAGACTTGGGAGCACTGTTGCCAGGAGCCACAATAAACATTCCATTGAACTGGAAGCTCAGATATCCCTCTGGCTACTTTGGGCTTCTGATGCCCTTAAGGCAACAGGCTAAGAAAGGAATAACAATTTTCCAAGGGGTGATTGATCCAGATTACCAAAGAGAAATTGGGTTGTTTCTCCACTATGGAGGTAAGAAAGAGTATTATGTCTGGAGCGCAGGAGATCCTTTAGTGCATCTCTTGGTGCTACCATGTCTTGAGATGAATGTCAATGGGAAACTACAACAACCTAATTCATGCAGGATAACAGGCCAGTCAGGAATGAAGATGTGGGTCACTCCCCCAGGAAAAAAACCAAGATCTGCTGAGGTGCTTGCTGAGGGTGGAGGAAATAGAGAATGGGTAGTAGAGGAAGGTTGGCCAGCTAAAGTCATGTGACCAGTTGCAGAAATGAGGACTATAATTAACATGAGTGCTTTTATTGTATTTTGTTAAGAATGTGTTTGTACAAACATTTGTGTTTTGTTTCCTTGTTTATCATGTTATGTAACATAATTAAGAGCCATCATCATGTTGGGTTTTCATTCCCAACTTATCATTTATTGTTTACAGGGTCCATCATTCCAGCTGCATAGATAGCTCATTTAATCTTTCCAGCACATGGCTACATGTAGACATTTGAGATTTGTTGAAAGAAAATACACTCTAGAGAGACTACCACTCTGCCTCTGAGGAGAAAAGGATGCCAAGAGTTTGAAGTAAATCTCCATGATCAAATCAGCTAAAATCAAATCCACCAAAGAATAAGCCAGGCAAGGAATATATACATTTTAACCAAGCAGAAATTTTGGTCCATTTTCCCACATTCAAGGGTCTTAGCAACTGTGTAGATCCCAGTTCATCCAGTAGGTGGCAATCTATTATCCAGTATCAAATGACTAGTATAAATTAAGGCAAAGCAAAAACAAAAGGTTGTAGAGGTGATACTGTATAAAGGGATCCATGGCACAATTTGAACAGTAGCATTAGGACATAATTAACATCAGCCACAAGGTGGCCTAAGGATCCTTTAAGTCATGTGAAGACCTAGGCTTTGCACAACTGATACATGCCACAAAATCTTACTGGGTTTCTGTGATGTAGCAATTGCTTTCTATTTTCTTTCATTATTTTCTATATTTATTCACCACCATGTAGGCTTAGTTTTTATTTTCATCAGCATAATATCTATTGTATATAGTGACAAGTTTTATAAAGAGACCTTTGTTAGGTGAATTTGAATACAGTGGGTCCAAAACCAAAATAATCTTGGGTTATTTTAATGTTGTTCTTAATACCCAGTCTATTGCTTTGCTCTGTACATGAATGAATATTCTTGTTATCAAAACTATATAACAGGATTGCCTTCAAGAAAATCTACAGGTACCCTGCTTCAACCTCCCGAGTGCTGAGATTAGAAAAGTATCATTGCACACAGCTCTAATGCTTTTTTTTATATCCATTGTGAATAGGATAGTTTTCTTAGTTTCCTTTTCAAATAGTTGATTACTAGTGTATAAAATGCTAACTTTTAAAATGTTGATTTTTATACTCTGAAGTTTTACTGATTCTTTATTAATTTTAATAGAAACTTTTTGTGCATCACTTAGCATTTTTCTATGTGTAAGACCATGCCATCTATAAACAAGGGCAATCTGGCTTCTTCCTTTCTAAACTGGATACATATTATTTCTTTCTATTGGCTGGCCAGGGTGTGTAGTGTTATATTGGGTAGAAATGGTGAGAGCAGATAGCTTTCACTCATTACAGACCTTGGGATCAGATCTTTAAACTTTTCCTCGGTCAGTATGGCCACCTGACTGCCATGTTACTTCTCAACATTGATGAAACAGTCTTCAGATATATCATGTGTTAGGCCACAAAAAGCCTTAAGAATTTAGGAAGAATGAAATCATTTGAGTTACCCTTTCTGACCTCAATGGCATAAAACTATAAATCAGCAGGAGGAAATTTGACAACCCTCTTCATACATAGAAATTAATCAGCATAGTTCGTTGAAGAGATTAAAAGGGAATTTTTTTTCAGATAAATGATAATGGAAACATTGCATAATAACATTGCAATTTTATTATATTATTATCTTTGAAACAATGTTGTTTCATAGGACACAGAAAAGTAGTTATGAGGATGGTTTATAGTAATAAATGTCTACATTAAACAAGAAGAATCATGGACAACATAATAATGTACCCAAAAAACTAGAAAATCAAGAACATGTCAAACCCCAAATTATTAGAAGGATGGAAAGTGGCTATTCCTATTTCCCTGATCTCTAAGACTTTCACCCCTATATTTGGCTCCATGTTTTTTATTTAATAAGACCATTTAGAAATTTGTCTACATAAGTGAACAGAGAATAAAGAAATACATGAGATCAATAACATGAAGAGCTGCTTTATGAAGTAAAAGCAAGATCGATAGAGCTTTGTTTAGAATGAGGCACAAAGGAAGAAAACAAAGTCAGTTGAAATGGGAGATGTTTCCGCTGAAGCTACGGAGATACAAAGCGTGGCAAGCGACTACTATAACAGTGACAGACCAAAAACTGCATACTCTAGGACAAATGGTCAGCTTTGGGCACCTACAACATACCAAGATTGAACAACAAAGACGTAGAACATTTGAGTGCTAGTGAGCCAGGAAATTGAATTAATAGTAAAAAGAAATATCCAATCAAAGAAAAGCCTAGGACCACAGGGATTCAGTGCTGAGACATTAAAACTTACAGAACCTTCAAGGGGAAGGGCTGCCTCCTGGGGTGACTGATTATCTTAACTGGTAATTTGATCTGGAATCAACGGAGAAGGCTCTAGGCCAGTGATTCTCAACCTGTGGGTCGCAACCCCTTGGCAAACTTCTATCTCCAAAATTTTTACATTACAATTCAGAACAGTAATAAAATTATAGTTGAGAGGCAGCAATAAGAATAATTTTATGGCTGAGGATCACCGCGACATTAGGAACTGTATTAAAGGGTCACAGCACCAGGAAGGTGGAGAACCACTGCACCTGTGAGAGCATTTCCAGAAGGACTAACTGACACATTCCCTCAATTAGGGCAGTAGCTTAAGCATGGGTCCACGCTATGTCATGGTTTTTGTGGTGGTTGTTTTGGCAGGGCTAGGCTTCGGAATATGTGCAGTCCACCACTGAAATATATGACTGGCCCATTTTTACATTCCCAAAGTGTCTTGTATTACATTCCTCACAAGCAGTGCTCACCAAGAAAACACAGGTCAAGGAAAGGGAACTTGGATTTTAAGTAACAGGACCATCTACATAGCACATCTGACTGTCTGGTGGTATGTATAGGACAGGCGAGGGAACAGCTAAAAAAACACTGCCATGTGGTCCAGCAAGATGGCTCAATGGGGAAAGGTGCTTGTTGCCAAGTCTGAGAAACTGAGTTTGATGCCTAGACTCTACATGGTGAAAGAGAGGACAGTTTGTCCACTGACTTCCACACGTGTGCTGTGCCATGCACACACCGTCACACGCACACACACAGATGTAACAAATGACATTTTTGAAAAGTAAATGTGTTTTCAGACATTAGCAACATCTGTGTGCATCTCTGGTGGTATATTAAGTGATTATGACGTTCCATTTAACCAAAAAATATACCTGTGCATTCAAAATTATCATTTACAAAGTTTTGGAGAAGAAACATACCTCTTCACAGTGGAAATTACCATAGTGTCTTAGAATATGTAAACATGCCCTAGATATATCAGAGTGGTATTTGTGGAATGTCACACATGTTCCAGGTTTATCCTCGCGATCATGCTGTACAGCTTTTAAAATGGAATGACTCTCTGAACACACATACAGATCCATAAAGTCAGGGCTCTGCTCTGAATATGCATGTTTCCTTGTTTGGATGATTAAGACACTAATGATTTCAATTCATTTTTTTTTTCAGAAATAAAACATGCATCTTTTGGCACTGGCAAAAAAAAAGTGTGTTTTTGAAAAACTATTGTGATGGCCTAGAAAAGAAATAATTGCCATATTTAATATTACAGAGATTTTATTTACTAAAATTTGCACTCAAGCAGTAGAGAGGAATATTGGATTGTAACAAGCTAGAGTCTCAAAAACATGTTTGCGAATTTACTTCCTATTTTAAACCACCTCTGTGCTTACTCCTGACCACTCTTCAGATCAATTCTGTACTAAGGCAACCCAGAGAACACTGGCCTTCTGCAGCTGATACAACAGGTCAGCTGAGGTTAGCAGGAGAAATGTGCACCTCTAGACTGAACTCCACCATCTTCAGAAGAAAGCAGACCTCCCACGGAGATAGACTGGACTAGATGCCAAAGTGCGTATGTGCGGACACTTCAATGAAACTTAGGCATGCTTATTCTCTCTTACAGATTAGATAGTGAATCACAGTGGAGTGTTGACTGTCATTTCACTTTCTGGGGCTGATGCGTGTTACTGAGACAATGTTCTGAAGGTACAAAGCACTAACACCCCTTTGTAGCCATAGTATTTTCTTCTCAGGGAACTTTGGAATCTGATGTCAACATGTCTTTCTTCACACGGACAGCCTTGGCCATAGCAGGGCTAGATAAAAGGGAGGCTCAGGACAGGCTCGCTAGAGGCTGGGTAAATGAGATCCAGGTTGGCGCCTGTGTTATCCAGCTACACAGGTGTCTCAAGGCCTTTCTTTCCCTCACCTGAAGTTTCGTATCACAAAGCTGCCAGAATCAGGGTGTTGCATAACGGAAGCCTTACCTCCTGTGCAAACAGAGCTATTTGACCAGAAACCTCATGGTATGCCAGAATAGACATTGGTTGCTATAGGGCACAACTATCCGCTCAACATAAAGTCGCCATGAGTAAAGGCTATGGAGATGCAAAGCTTCAGCCCTTAGCTGCTTTGGGGAAGGTTTGTTTTCAGTTTGGGCTTTTGTTTAATTGGGCAAATGACTATAAAGAAAACACTCAGAGTCCTTTGTTGTTGGATGGTGCAAGCAGTTGTTACTGTAGACAGTGTGCAAATCACATTGCTTTCTGGGTTCATTCTCTCTTGGTTTGCTCATTTATTCAACAGTGACTTGAGTGCCTACCATGCAGCAAGCATTCAGCTACGTGTTCAACTGTGTCAAAGTGTTCCAGAAAATTCCATCCCTCTGTCTCTGGGGCCTGGGACCCGGTCTGATGTGCCTTAAGTGAGGAACATGCTAAGGGGTGGCCTGAGGAAGACTGGAGAAGTCGTCCTGAGGGAGAAGGGCACAGGCTGAGAGGAGGACTGGCTGGAGATGTGCTAAGACTCCCATCACGGAATTCTGTCCCTGCATCTTGTTTTCATGTTTCCTTTGCCAGACGTTCTAGCTACACACACACACACACACACACACACACACACACACACACACACACACACTCTCACACACACACACACACACACAGACACAAACACACACACAGATACACACACACATACACATACACAAACACACACAGACACACACAGATACACACACAAACACACACACACAGACATACACAGACACACAGATACACAAATACACAGACACACACACAGACACACAAACACACAAACACACACACAAAAATACACACATACAGACACACACAGACATAGACACACACACACACACACACACACACACACACACACACAAATAAATCTTTAAATTTTATTATTTCAAAGCCTGGAGAGATGGTTCAGATCTGGCTGCTCTTCTAGGGTGCCCAGGGTCAGTTCCAATACCTATATGGTGGCTGTCAACAATCTCCAAGTTCCAGGGGATCTGATGCCCTCTTCTGGCCTCCACAGACACTGCATGCATGTGGTACACAGACATACATGTAGGCAAAACATTCATACACATAAAATAAAAATAAGCAAAGATTAAAAGAAATTTAATTTGGTTTTAACCAACCTGTCATACTGAAAACATCCCAAATGTGTTCTATCAGATTTCTTCTTAGCATAAGTTCCCAGCTTTCTATTTTTTCTCTTTGTCTTAGTCACTCTTCTATTGCTATGAAGAGACATCATGACCATGACAACTTTTTATAAAAGAAAGCATTTGATTAAGGTGGCTCACAGTTTCAGAGGTATATTCTATTATCATCTTGGCAGAAAGCATGGCAGCATGCAGGAAGACATGGAGCTAGAGAAGTAGCTGAGAGCTACATCCTGATCCAAGAAGA
Organism: Peromyscus melanophrys; assembly: GCA_902168415.1. Taxonomy (NCBI): domain Eukaryota; kingdom Metazoa; phylum Chordata; class Mammalia; order Rodentia; family Cricetidae; genus Peromyscus; species Peromyscus melanophrys. The sequence continues at coordinate 8,177 of CABHPR010145940.1, read as the reverse complement.
GAGAGAGAGAGAGAGAGAGAGAGAGAGAGAGAGAGAGAGAGAGCGAGCGAGAGCGAGCGCCTGACAAGGGCTTTTGAAACCTCAAAGCCCACCCCCAGTGATCTGCTTCCTCGAACTAGGCCCAACCTTATAACCCTTTGCAGGCAGTGCTACTCCTGATGATTAAGCGTTCAAATATCTGAGCCTGTGGGCGTCACCACCACTCTTATTTATAATTTCCTTCAATGATTGGCTCACTGACCACACCTCCATGCTGTCAGCAATACATATAACTCCTTTCATTTCTTATTTGTTCCTTGTGCATGTTGTTCTCGAGAAATAGTTGAGTACTTTAGACTATTAACAGAAGTCATGACTTTCTTTTCTAGAGAGAACGTGCCCTCTGAAGATGGCCTCTCTTCTTCTGTGTTTGAGAGGAGGAAAAGGTAACAGAAAAGCCATGTGTGCTGGTTCAAGTTGCTATTCAGATATGTGGAAATTGGCCACACACTCAGTCCTATACATGAAACCGTTAACTAAGAAGGGGATGAGAGCCTCCCTACAGTAAAAACACAAACACTATACGTTCTTTATCATAGGCAGAACCTAAATTCCCGTGGTTAGATCTGTGTGCCCAGAAGGCAGTGGTGCAAATGAGGCCACAAATCTAGAATGGAGTTTTTGTAAAGGTTAAAGATATTCTGAGGGTGAGAGGTGGAGAGACAGAGAAACACACACTAAAGGAGAAGTTGGAAACGGGAGTGAGATGGGGCAGAGAAATGGGAGGCGTGGGAGAGCAGGGGCTATCAAACCAAAGCACAAATGTAAATTAGTAAGCTAATTTTTACATATAATTAATTCTTTTTTAAAAGACAGTGGTTCTGGGCAGTACATGAATACACTGTCGAGAACATTCCATATCTAGCACTTTCTTGTCTTCCCATGAACACCTTGGAACACAACCTACTCTACCAACCTGGGCTTATCTGTGATTAAAATTAGAAATATGTCCTTGGAGCCTCTCCCTTCTCGTGCCACGTTTCCATGACACTGCTTGGAAAGATACAGCTCTCCCATAAAAGGACATCTCAGTGTCCCCTCGTTGTCCGTGGAACCTGACGGACCCGCCACGGTGAGTCAGAAACACGATTTTGAGACTATTAGTTAGACTGCACCCATTTTCCCCCCAAGTCTGAGAGAATGGGATTGTGTCAGTCTTTTGAAACCTGAGTTCCTCAGACTCGGCCCTGCTTTTCCTTCTGTGCAGATGCTGCCGCTGTGGACATTTGCAGTGCTGCTGGGAGCCGTAGCTGGTAAGGAAGGCTGGAGGGGCCGGAGGAGAGAAGAAGGGGATCTGTGATTGGTATGTAAAATGGATAAAAAAATTCTCAATTAAAAAAAAGAAAAGATGTGTGTGGAGATGGGAGAGGCTTGCTGTACGCTTCTTCCCAGAAGACGGTGACTGCTGGGTTCAAGCCTTGATGAGGATGAGGAGTCAAGTGAGTTTGATGAAGTAAGAACATAATAAGCACTTAGGTTATGTTGCCAGATAAAACCCCCATGGCCTGTTGAAGTGAATTGTAAACACACAAATAAATCAGATGAGCATTAATGTGTAATACATTCATTTTTAATTTTTTTCTCAAAAATATTCAGATAAACATTTGAATTTTAACATTAATGTTTATATTCAAAGACCAACACTCCTAACTTGGATTCAAGGCAAGGGTTTTAAACACTCTTTTCATTAACTAACTCTATGACCCTGAGAATAATCCATAATCCTTACTCCTTCTGAGTTTTGGTACCTTGGTCTGTGAAATACAGATAATGAAATCTCTCTCAAGATGACAGTGATGCTTAGATAAAAGAATCATCTTGTCCAGCATCAGGTACAGAGTAAGATTTAGAGAAATGCATCCCTCACAGCTGCTGTCATGCTTACTCTATCACTAATCTTGTCCTGATACTGCTCCAGACCCCCTTCTTAGATTAGCAAACCAGCCTACAGCTGTGTTAAATCCCAGATGTTCTGTGTTTTCCTCATCACAAGATCCAGGCTAGTCTGCAAACATATTCAGCTGAGATGGAGACACAAAGTTTGGCTCTTGCACGGAACTTCATGTCTCCACCTAAAGTACAAAGCCAAATGGTGGCCACTGGTAGTTGAGAGCCAACATACACACAGCACCCATCAGGAACTGGGACACAAGGCACCTCTGTTTCTGGGCATCAGTGGTCAGACAATTGAGTGGAGACGCTGAAATGAGTCCCTCCCTGGGGCTAGGCAGAGACATGAGAGGAGCACCACAGTCCCTGAGGCAGAAGTGAGGACCAGCAGGCTGTCTGCAGCAGAAGCACTGTCCTGTTAGGCTGTTTTTCGAGTGTGAGCAGGAGGGTGTTTGGGTCTGCCACAGGATGAAATTTAACTCATACTTTGCCTGAGAGACCATTAACATTCTGACTAAACTAATGCCTTGACACACTGGGTGATTTTAGGACGAGAAGTCTGCTACAATAGACTCGGCTGCTTTAGTGATGATAAACCATACGGAGGAACTTTGGAAAGACCTCTCAAAGTGTTGCCCTGGTCTCCAGCTCTTGTCAACACCCGCTTCCTCCTGTACACTAATGAGAACCCCAACAGTTACCAAGTAAGAGAACAGATTTTACTTAGACGTGTTTTATGCTTCCATAAGAGAATCCTACAGTGAATGATTTAGAATTTAATGTTTGCCTGGCTCACATATGTAGAAGAAGAGGACTCTGAGATCAAAGGTGTAGACCCTCAAAGCCCCTGGCTGAGTGCTTTCACATTGCATCACAATATAGTGAAGAGCATCACGTGGTGGGAAAGTGTGTAAGAGATGAGGAGGGCAGACAGAGCACTGTCTCCTGAGGAACCTACGCTTGCAGTTACCACTCCACTCTTCTAGTGCCAACAATAACCTACTCATGGAGACAGAGTCCTCGTGACCTGACCACCCGTTAACAGCCCTCATTCTTAACATCATGTCAGTGATAACTAACGTTTTAGCTTTTTTTAGAAGTGACATTAAAACCATGTCAATAATTCCATCCTAACTTCCCCACATCCACATCCTTTCATACATGACATACCCCTTTCTCTGCAGTAGACCTTAACACATCCCTGCATTCTCTTTGGCCCCAAAGCTCAAAGCCCCATCAACACCAGATGTAGATAAGACCCAAGGCATGATTCATCCTCTGACAAGTCCTTCAGTCCTGAGCCTGTGAGAGTAAAACAAGATGTCTACTTCCAAAATACATTTATGGACAGGCATAGGACAGATCCCAGCAAAGAGAGATTATCCACCTCCAAACCGAGCAGGGAGAGCATTAAACTCAAAAATAACTTTTTGCTTTACAAACAACCTCCAGAACATTCTAGGGTAAGGGTTACGCCTCTAAACCATACTCACTGCTTTGAGGGCTCAGTCCACACAGCACCTCTCATAGGCCTGAGCCTCATACCTACAGATCTGCTGGGCTGGTGTGAACGTGCTGCCAGTTCTGAGGGCTCAGGGACTCCGTCAGGCACTGCCCTAGTGGGGTTCTCTGTGCGGGTCTGCCTCATGTCATAGTCTGTCTTTGTCCCCAGGCTATCCACAAATGTCTCTCACATCTAGATGAAAGTTAATGCCTCTCAGCCCTTGCATTCTGCAAGCCTGAGGAGAATATTGCATAAACAAGATTTACTGAGTGTTTCCTCTAGAGGGGTGGCCTGAGTCACACTTGAACCACAAGTAAGCTAGTCTTGTGACCTCTGAGACTTAACACAGCTTATATCAGCAAGGCCGTGGATAACGGTCCAAGTCTACCTCTTGCAGAACCCTTGTCCTCCAGGATCTTGGGAATGTCCTGCTCTTTCTCCTATCATCCTAATGAACGTCACCTGGCCCCCAAGTCGTAATCATCCTTTTGAAAAGCCGTCACTGGGCACATGCCTGTTCTGCTCTCCTAAAGCCTCCCATTCACTCTTTTAAATGCCCAGGCTGCATATTTTCCCAGTCTCTCTGTTTTGCTTCTCTTTTTGTTATAACTTATACCTTGAAATTACTCTTCTTCCATATGCTTATGCAGTGAAAGTATCCATGTAGAAGCCTGAATACTTTGCTTCCTTGATATTTCATCTGACAAATAGTCTATTGCTTTTAAGTTCTGTGTTTTATAAAGCCCTAAAACATGAACACAATTCAGCTAAGTTCTTTGTAACTATAAAATGAAGATGGCCTTTTCTCCCATTTACAATGCACTGCTCTCTCTCCATTTCTATTTGCTATCTCATGAAAAATGACTTTTTCTGTCCACACTTCTATCACACTGATCATAACCACTTTAGCAATCTCTAAAAAATGTCATATCTCCACCACAGTCATTACCCTCTTTCAGAGTGCTTACCAATACTATCCTGGAGAGTGCTCGCTAATACTGCTCCATGTTCCATTCATGATAAAATGGGGTGATTTTGAGTTTGCTTCTCTGTACTAATTACTCTGTACCCTGTACTAGAGCAGCACCCACATTTTTAGGTGTTTAATATGACCACCCCACTCCTGGGATCAATTTTCTGTCTTAATCATTTTTGGAGGGGGAAGCAGAGTGGTATAATAGTATCATTAATTTGGTAAATTATAAAACATATACATTCATTTGGATGAAAGCCTGGAGTCTAGGAAGTCCAAAATTCAAGGTGTATCTGGTGAAAGTCTTCCCATTGCATCACCAAATAGAAGGGAGAGGGAGGAAGGGAGGAAGGGAGGGAAGGGAAGGGGAGGGAGTGAGGGAGAAAGGAATAGAAAGAGATAGAGAGAGGTGGGGGGAGCTGATGTATCCTTTTATCAGGAGCTCATTCCCACAATAACTAAACAAACCTACAATGATCCCATCAATTCACTTATAAGAGCTATACAGTTACCTCCTAAAGGCCCAGCCTCACGCTACCATCACAATAACCAGTGAACATCACATGTTTTGAAAGGGATATTTACACCATAGTAGAAAATACATATTCAAGGCTTCTGGGGATGATTAGTCAGATAGTGAAATCTGCATCTTCACAGCCTTCCAAGGAAAAGTCTATCTATTTAACTTAAAAGTTATAAGCATTTGTAAATGTTCTACTACCTCTAGTATCTTTCCATATTGTTTCATATTTCCCATTATTATATATAATACATATATAGTACATATATCCCGAGTATATATATTTATGACATATATGTGTGTGAGTATATACAACACACACACACTTTCATTATATGCAGCAAAGAGCCTCACCACCAATATTATAGTGGCTACATAGTCTCAAAGCTGCACAGTTTCAGTGTCGACTTTTAGGTGGTTCAGTAGTTTACCTATAATATGAGAATTCTTATTTCCAAGGATCTCAAATCCCAATAGTTCCTGCCTATCTATAACCTACTAGAAGAACTTGACCTGATATACTTTGGCTAACAGGTGATCACTGCAGATGCTTCAAGTATCAGGAACTCCCATTTCAAAACAAGCAGAAAAACCCACTTTGTCATTCATGGATTCACAGACAAGGGAGAAGACAGCTGGCTGTCCAATATCTGCAAGGTGAGGGCGGGTACTCTCCCAAAGGAGGCAGTCGCAGAAGCGAAATGGACCTGCATCTAAGAAGAGTGCTGGTTACCACAGCACAGGGATGCCTCTGAGGCCTGCTGAGCCTGGGCTGTCACTGGAGAGGGAGGAGGTGGTGGCAAGGGTGGACAGTCAGGACAGTGAGGTTGGCCCAGGCAGTGACTGTTTGATAATGCATACAGGGACATTTTTGGCTTTAACAGGAGAAGCTGCCACATACATGGTTCCCAGTTGATCACAAAGCCATTTGTTCTCTGTCCTTGAATTTCTGTATGAAGAGCTAAGGGACTCCATTCACACAAACTTTTTCTTTTGATTTTCACTAGGTGCCCTGAGGTCCTCTGCTAGCCATGTCTAGGAATACTTTGAGGGCTTTCATGTCTGCTTTTGATGTTTTTGTGGATATGATTCTGTTTTCTTTCATTTGTCTTTGGCTCTGTTCCTAGTAATAATTGACACTGAAAAGAGAAAACCAATTGGATAAGTTTCCTTAGCAATGAAGGAATATAGTTGTTGATTCAGTTATTCATAGATTCCAGTAGACATATGGCAGATGGTGCTTTCCTGTGAAATAACTCCAGTGATGTACAATGCAATATGCTGATCCAAAACCACATTAGACTCCCAGTATGGAAAAGCTTGCTCCAGTAGTTTTACTGTGTCTTCACATATAAGAGATCCTTTTGATTTTTACTGGGCACCCGCTGTGCTCCATGACTTGTAGACACTGAGGACACAGCAATGAGAGAAATAGACTGTAGCAGGAATCTTAGAAGTCTTATCAATAAAAACAAACCTGGAGCCAGGTATTGGGGTGAACGCTGGAAGATCAGAGAAGCAGAACAAGCCACAGCTTCCTCACCTCACCAATTCCTCAGGTGATCCTGTTTCCTCAGACTGGATGCCTCTCAGCTGAACTGTGCTGCTCAAAGCCTAAAAGCTTAACCAGCCAAAAGCTTCTAGTTCCTGGTCTTCATGTCTTATATACCTTTCTGCTTTCTGCCATCACTCCCTGGGATTAAAGGCTCACTTCTTGGGATTAAAGG
>CABHPR010145939.1:27665-45628 GCA_902168415.1 Peromyscus melanophrys | reverse complement strand
TTTTTTTTTTTTTTTTTAAATCACTCTTACCTCCTAGATAGTCTAGAGTAGGGAAAGCAGAAGTGAAAAGAACATATAGGATTATCATCTGTGGTCACGAGGATTAGCACTATGGCTGCAGCAGCAGTGGAGGAGATGTGAAGAATGGGTGAATTTGGGTTGTGTTTCTGAGTTTGAGCTATCTTGCTAAGATATTGGATGACTCCAAGTTTGGACATTCTACAGTAATACAATAAGTTGGAAGTTTCAAAAAGCACTGGTTACCCACTCAGACTGTTTCTCAGTTGGCTCTGACTGCACCTGTTTGATAGGCATGGCTCTGAAAGCCCCATATGTATCCTGGGTTTAAGGAAATGCAACCGGGCTTTATAAATACTAGGGTTTCTGAGTCATCTGTGAGCCAAAGAGAAAACCAAGAAATGATGACTCAGTAATACATGAACAAACTGGATCTGCAAGGTTTTCATAGTACATGTTTGGTATTGATGTGCCCCCTTGCTCAGAGGTGACAGTCCTGATCCAGCCAATACACTAAACTAGACCTGAGGTATTGAGTTCTCTCACAAAATTGGCCATAGAAAATCCACAAGTACTAATAGTCTGTGAGGACCTGTTTTGTTTCACTCAATTATGTTGCACGCTTACAGTAATATTTACACCTACAGATATTTAGACCAATATCACCCTTTCTCCAAAGAGTCCTTAACTTCTAAACACTATTTTGTTTTTTTCCCAAAAGGATACCATAAAAAAGTCTCATAAAAATTGAAATATCCATTTTAAACTGTTCTTAAAAATTATTGTGTTTACTTATTTATTTATTTGTTTATTGTGTGTGTGTGTGTGTGTGTGTGTGTGTGTGTGTGTGCATTCTATAGCACACATGTGGAAGTCAGAGGACAATCAGCAGAAGTTGGGTCTCTCTTCCTACTATGTGGTTCTTGGAGATTAAATTGGTTGTCTTTACCCACTGAGCCATCTTACCAGCCCCTAGACTCTTAATATATAAATATAAATTGGGCGGTGCTGGCGCACACCTTTAATCCCAGCACTCAGGAGGCAGAGGCAGGCAGATCTCTGTAAGTTCGAGGCCAGCCTGGGCTACGCAGTGAGTTCCAGGAAAGGCGCAAAGCTACACAGAGAAACCCTGTCTCGAACAAACAAAAACAAAAACAAATAAATATAAGACTAGAATCTTTTACTTTATTTAATAATTTTGAAAACTTTATGAATATACTTAAGTTTACAGATCAGAAAAGCTGAGATATGGAGAAGTTTTTTAATGAAGCATAGGGGAGAAACTAGTTGCTAAATTCCTTTCCTTATAATATGAGGACCTAAGTCCAAGCCCTAGAAACCACATAAAAAAAGCTAGGTGTGGTGACATGAGCTTCTATACCAGGGCTCTGAAGACACGGATATCAGAGGCCTCTGGGTTCACTGCCTGGCCAGCCCAGGATAGACTACTTACTTGGCAAGTCCCATGTCAATCAAGAGGCCCTGCCTCAAAAGAAAAAATGGACAGTGCTAGAGCAGAACACCCAAGGCTAACTTCTGGTCACCATATGCATGCACATGTACATGTATGTGCACAGATATACACATGTGAACTTGCACATGCACAAACACTAAATTAACATAACTAGTTCAGTGTCACATAGCTAGAAAGAAACAGACTCCATGCATGAGCTACACTTTTATACTATTCCTACACGTAGTCTAATGGTCTCTTATATATAACATATAGTCAAATCCACCATGTCAATTTTTGGTCAAGTGCCTGGTCCCAAAAGTCAAAATGTGAGCTACTGCTATTGGTGCTATTGGACATCTCTCTCAATCATGTCTCAGAGAAGTGTTCCTCACTTATTGCTTGAAGCCCTACACACTCTTGTAGGATAATTATTGCTAACTCTAGGTCAGTAAATCATCGAGATGATGGTGTTGGGTCAGAGGTTAAACTCACTCACTAATATCACAAGTTTTCACTTGCTCAGCCTTTCTGACTCCAATCTGCTTTGCTTTCATGATGATTTGTAAACAATGGAACCCAAGGATAGTAAATGTTTCCATGTTAGAATTCTTTTGTAACTACTGAATTAGCCATGATCATACATTCTTCTAAGTTCAACTTAACTGTTTATAATGTGGCCAAAACATAAACTAGAGAGCCTTGTTTATTTAACTCAATTTAAAAAGAATATTCATAAGAAGAACCAACTGTGAGTTTCTGTGATATTTTCTCCCAGTAAGTTAGTATGCTTCTGAAGAATCATCTAGAAAAGATGAAGCAATTATATTGTCCACATCTCAGGAGAAGGTCAAGTCCAAACACTCTTTAGGTCATGCCCTGTGGTATTGTTAGGCAAAAATTCATGAATCATGGCTATAAGACATTTGGTAATAAATATGGTTTTTCAGATGAGAAACTCAAGGAAACTAAAAGTTATCAGACCCAAAGTCACCAGCTGGTGAGTGAGTGACAGAGGCAGGTTTAGACAGCCTGGGGAACCCTCTTCTGCTTTTCCACATGCTCTCTTGATTATCCTATATACTACAACTTATTTATTAGCTGTATATTCTCCTGAACAACTTACCTTCTCCACAATAGAACTATAAGCCAGCATGATGGCATTATGATTTTAGTCTATGTTCTTTAAAGTAAACAAAAAGTAATGAGATGTATTAGGAAGAGTCTCAGGAAACTGGAGTCTGGGCTTTCATAGTGATGTTGGCAGATCAGATATTAGAAGGTTATTATATTTTGTGTCTTTGCTGCAGATAAGTGGGAAAGGTTTTTTGACCTTTTCTTATACTAATAAATAAGTTTACCCATTCATCATCTGGAAACTAGATGTGTGCACATGTATATAACTTTGTACTTTTCTGTTTTCTGCAATTGTTAACATGTACCTAGATATTATTCTGCTAACTTTGAAATCTACCTTGGAGCATAAGCTTATCAGATTAAGGTCATACCCCTTCAAAGCAAAACTGAAAAAGTTGTATCCAATTAAAACTGATGTGTTTTGTTTAAGAGCAGGAAAATTTTAATTGCCTAGGCAAAAGCACTATTGAATGTTCATGTATTCAATTTTTGCTACCTACAAATGCTTTTATATCAGAAAGCCCTGTAGCCAGCCCGCAGCCATAGTTTGGAAGGCAGGTACATTGGGACACTGTTTTTTTTTTAACTAAAAACAACTTTTCAGATTGCCCTGACTCCTTTAAATTTAGAAAAAGGTAGAAACTAACTTCATAGAGCCCCTATGGCCAGCTTGAGGCTCAGTGTATAAGCATTTTCAACCGTTAACTTAAAATGCAACACTAGGTCCTTTGAACCTGGTGACTGGAGTTTCTTAGACCATATAATAAACTGTGTGAATATGCCCATTACTTTACCCATTCACCCTCAAATTTTGCATAAGATATACAATTTTGATTCACTTATCTTGGTGATTATGTAGCTGAAGATTCCAGATTCTGGAACAAAGGAAAACAATTACCTTGGTCTAAGGAATTTGGAGTTTACAAGGAGAATGTTTCAGTATAATAATATCTCACTGCCTTTAAGCCTTAAGTGAAGCTGAAGCTTGGATTTCGGGGTGTGCCTATGCTGTCCTGGACTATGAAGGAACTAACAATATGGAACCCACCACCCTTTGATATAAGCTATAGCTTTGATTTGTGACTGACAGGTATAAGTACTTTGAATTCCCTTTGGCCTTGTATATATGTGAGCCAATGATGGGAAGAAAAAAAACAGAGGTCAATGATAGAAGCAAAGAGCAATTCACACATTAAGTAATGGTCAGTTGTTGGAGATAATTTGTTTAGATTAAATGATATCTCGTTATATGTATGCATGTATGTGTTTCTTTCTTTCTGTGTGCTTGAATGTTCTTACATGCTAAAACATGCCTCTGGAGATTAGAGGACAATGTTATGGAGTTGGTTTTCTCCTTTCACAACAAGGTTCCTGGAAATCAAACCCAGGTCACCAGACTCGGCATCAAGGACCTTACAAGGTGAGCCATCTTGCTGGCCCTATGCTTTCTTTTTCTGCAGCATCATTAGGACCTATTTATGAATAGACACAGTACCAGTGAGTGGCAGGTGTTATGGCATTCTTTAGTGTGCTCTTCTCTAGTTTCTAACAAGATTCTTGGTCCCTCAAAGCCACTTTAGTGTGTGAGAGTATATGGAGGGATATTAGACCACATTCTTTGGTCTAAACACAGCTCCAACTCATCATATGTAAAATACAACACAAACGCCTTCAGGGAAAATGATGTTTAATTGACCTTTAATATGAAGTAGAAGTAAAACTGTAATACAATTTTACTTTCTAGAGGTTCCTCGGGTTCCCCTTCCAACCAGACTGCTGCCCTCGCCTGCTCCTGTTGAGACATTCTGGAGTGTGAATGCCACACACTCTGGGAGCCTGGGACTTGCATCAATATTTTCATGAAATGTCATTTGCCATCAAAATACACTTAGTTACTTACACAGGCTGACAAGTTGTTCTTTTTCATGCTAAAACAATAGAAGTCTCACAGCTTAATCTTTGCCAAATGTTTTCTTGCAGGATTGAAAGAATGAACATGTCTTTCCCAATCTGTAGGTTGTCCTGTAGATGATTTCCTTATAGAGTTTATGTGTTTGTGATGGGGTGGGGGATGGGGAGAGGGGTCAGGATCTGAGAGATTCATCATCTCTCCTCACAATATAACATTTTGTAGTTGAAAAAAAAACAAAAATGAGAATGAACAGAATTCATTGGCTTTTATATTTCTCCCTTCAAAACAATCAGAAAAATATAAATAACAAGGATATAATAGCGTGTATAGACATACAAGGCATTGAAACCTTTAAGTATATTAAATGTCTCTTTGAAGGGTTTCTTGTAGTCGGAGGAAAGCAAGGAAACATGACAGAAGTCAGACAGTCTGGGAAGTCAACTAGAGGGGTAAATGGCCCCCAGGGCAGTGACACATCAGGAGTTTAAGTCAGGAGTCAGAGCATTGCATGATAGAGCTCTTGGCAACCACATTTGCTGCCCACTTCACTTGAGTCAGACCCTCCTTTCTCTATATCCCTCCAATATGATTTCTTAAGCCTTGCCTCATTTTCACTCCTCGCCATGACAGTAAGAATCTCACTTTATGTCTCAGCTCTGGCAGTAATGGCAATGTCTTTTTCAAGAACGTGGATTTCCCTTATTTCTTGTCCGCCCTTTCTTCTATTGGAGCATCTGTTTTTTCCTCTCATTATTATGAACTTCATTGGCATGAGGGTGCTTCACCCTCCACAGTGGACCCTGAGGGGTAGAGTATCCTTGGATCTCCTCAGATAGATGAAAAGTGAACAATGTCCTCTTGTGGGGAAAAAGGTCTATCAGGTGTCATGGTTACCATAGGTAGGCGAGGACTGCACTAGCTTGGATGTAAATTGCAAATGTGTTTCTCTCTCTCTCTCTCTCTCTCTCTCTCTCTCTCTCTCTCTCTCTCTCTCTCTCTCTCTCTCTCTCTCTCACTACGCAGCACGTACTTGAAGGCATCACTTGAAAGGACTTGACTTTTGAGAGACTTGATTGTGGGGATCAAAACAACTTCTTTAGCTGAGTGTTGTTTGGTGGTAGGTCAAATCATGACTTAATTTTGGTTTACAAAACTACTTATCTGAAAGTAACTTTACAATTCTGCTCTCACTATCATCCTCCACATCTTTGGCCTCCATATAGAAACTGTCATGACACTGTACAGGAAATGTGCAGTACCTTTTCTTGTGAAGCATCCTGAAGTGCATTTCTATCCTTGTGTGACAGGCTTCCCCATGGAGTGTCTGTGATTTTCACAGTCACAGGGATGGGGAGATGGATCAGCTAGTAAAGCACACCCCCACATGCATAAACATACACATACACATTGAATTATAAACCAACCTTTTCCTTTTTTTCTTTCTCTCTTCATTTTTTTTTCATTCGAAAGACAGGGTTTTTTAATTTAGAGGGTGACAATCCCCCTTATCAAAATGAAAACAGTTCACCCTTTGTCTCATTTACATAAGGAAAATTTGGAGGGAGGGCTTCTGTCCCAGCACCCTGGCAGTTTACATGGCTGTCTCGGAGTTCCAAAGAGGATAAGAAGCATTAATGACATTGTGCAAGTGCTTTTTTCTACCCAGAACATTCCAAGTGTAAATCCCTAAGGAAAAGGTTGGCAGCTCATAGTTCTCCAGTCTCTCCTGCAGAATGTCCTAGTGAAATGGCAGTTCTATACCAGTTTCTCCAGAAGGTGAGAGGGAGGTAAGTAGGGATCTGTCCACACAGAGCTTCCTGTAATTCGTTATGCATCTCTTCCCCAGCGACTTTCAAAAGAGTGACTACTTTGTTTTGATCAAGGGACTTGACAATTTTCAGACATTTAGAGTGCCTGCAGTTCCTGTGGCATACTTTCAGTTGTGTGTCTGATTACTTTGCATGCTGGGACAACATGGAGACTGATCATAATTTCAAAGGCAGCCATCACTTCTACTTTAAATGAGAATATTACATGGATAGAGATTACAAAGATCAAAGTATCTACTGAGGAAAATATAACAGGGATTTCAATATCCTCCCTATTGACGTTCTGCCTTGAAATTTTTTTTGATGGGCTGCAGTCCTATGCAGGAGTAAGTAGCATTGCTAGATTTCATTCAGTACATAACAATGGCACCCTTTCATCCAATTATGATGAAGAAAAATCATCAATACATTGCCGATCATCCGCATCTGAGAGCCACTTGTTGATAATCTTTATGATAAATAAATTTATTTATCATAACATTCAAGTTATAGATACTTAATGCCCCATACCTATATTGCTTAATTTGTAACACACATTATTTAATGTGAATAAATGACCAAATAGTGTCAGAAACAAGCTTGTTTCTTATAAAAAATTAAATTTATTTGTTATTATGTGTGTATATAGTGTGTGTGTATGAGTGTGTGTGTGTGTGTGTGTGTGTGTGTGTGTGTGTGTGTGTGTGTAGGTCAGAGGACAACTTTCAAGAGCTGTTTTTTTTCTTTCAGCTGTGGATTCTAGGAAATCAAACTCAGGTTATCAAGCTTGTTCTACAAAGCATTTTTATTCACTGAGTGATGTTGCCAGCTCAAGTTTTGTTATTTAATTAGAATTACTCTAAAATTACTGTTATTCAAAACTACCACCTGTTTATATCCCATAGTCATTTGGTGATAACCCCTTGACACAAAATTATCTCCTTGTTATATTTAATGCTACCCCTGAAGTAAGTATTCTGAAATTATGTACAGGAAGGGACACTGTCCCGAGTTAGCATGGTCTCATTCATTTCTTTATAACTAAGGCAACTGGCTCCAATGCAAGCTTAAGGAAGCAAGTGGATAAGATAATAACATGATGGAAAAAATATGCCTATAAAGAAGAAATGAGGGCAAAGGTCCACCTCATTCATGTCCCACACAAAGTTCAGGGATAGTTATTAAGTGAGGTCTCACGACAGACAAAAATCCTGGTCAATAATTGCTTATTAGTTAAGAGTTCAATTTGACTGGGAACTCTTTGGTATGCCTTATGCTTAACTTGTCTTCATAACCTTAATTTTCTTTTTATTGCTTAAAAAGAAGTGTTTCTCCAGTTAACAGCTTTCCTCTGAGCCTTATCTCCTACCAGTTGTTGAGATAGAAGTTTCCTTCTTGTAGCACTGCTTGGAGACCTCCTGAAAAATAGTAATAATAGTAATACTCATTATTAGTGACAGTGCAATATGAACATGAGGTGTTGTTTAGCAGTTAAGGAGAGATGCATGCTGCAGATCAAGTAAATTAGCTTTCCCCAAGATGAGGACAGTCCACAAAGGGAGGAGAACCTGTATATGGAAGTCCTGGTTCTTTGTTGCTTTTCTCCTGCTTGAGAAGGTGAGCCACTGTTTGCAGATAACATGTTGGAGCAGGACAAGAGAAACATCCTATATCTGGAGCATGAAGATGAAGAATACAGAAAGCACAAATCCTTGCTTGCGTTCAAAATGTGGCCCCTGGATATCAGCATCAGTCTTGCCATTGGAGTGTATTATAAATCCAGAGTCTCAGGCCCCACTCCTCACTTCAATCTACATTTTCATTGGACTCCTAATCATATACATAAAACACTGACATAGATTTTTCTAGAATATGTTCAATGGGATGCTATATCTGGGATTATAGGAATAAATGCACATCATAGGGAATTTATATAATTGTACCACACTGGGAAGAGATTCCCCTTTCTCTTACCCACACCCTTAATGCACAAGAACATTGAGAAATACTTTTTGGAATGATCCAGATTACACTGGGACCAGTCATGGGAACAAGGGCTTCAATTTAGTGTGTTTTAATAAAAAAATGGCTTTAGAGCAAAAGGTGCTGATAATATGAAAGTAATACATGAGGTGATTACTTTCATTCAACCTTGCTATTTTATTGTGCAAAAGTATGGATAAGCATTCAGATATTACAGTAGTCAGTGGTTGAATACAATTAGCTTTCAAATTGCCCTGTGCAAGGTGATTCAAAATTCATAATTAGTATTTAAGTCAGTCTTATTTACCGAATATGTTTATTAGTTACAGTTGTCTTTTTTTTTTTTTTTTTTTTTTTTTTGGTTTTTTCGAGACAGAGTTTCTCTGTGTAGCTTTGCACCTTTCCTGGAGCTCACTTGGTAGCCCAGGCTGGCCTCGAACTCACAGAGATCCGCCTGCCTCTGCCTCCCGAGTGCTGGGATTAAAGGCGTGCGCCACCAACGCCCGGCAGTTACAGTTGTCTTATTAAGAGAGTATTAATGAAGAATTGTCTAGATAAGGTTGGTATGTTTGTGGTGGACTCTCTTGAGTGTTAATTGATGTAGGAAAAGCCAGCCCATTGTGAGTGGCATCATTCCTTAGGGTTGCGAATAAAAACTAGCTGAAAGCAAGTTTATCTAGACACTAGAAGTCCAAGCTCAAGATGTGAGCAGGACTGGCTTCTCCCATGACCTCTCATGGTCTGCACATACCATCTGCTCATGTGTCGTCATGTTGTCTTCTTAGCCTGTATATCTCCAAAGTCTCCTTTTGTGCAGAATTTGTTTCTTATGTGGGTTTCAGTCTGTTTGGATGAAGACTTGCCACAGTAACCTCAACTTTTGTGTCTTCTGTTTGTGACCTGCTGGGTTTAATTAGGAGTAACTGTATGAAGGATTATTCACTCAAGCAAAGGCAAGTGACCAGTGACTACATCTGGTGAGGAGTAGATTCTCTCTCCTCCAGCAACCGTTACTGCCTACAGTTTCTCAGGGAGGGGTGGAGGCTCATGAACCCCTCCTTCTTTCATGTCCACCACACTTTCCTTATCCTTCCATTTCAAGATGCATTGTTTGTAATCAGAATGACTCTTTGGGGCCTGGGGAGATGGCTCCAAGTTAAGAATGCATGCTACTCTTGTAGAGGGAGTGGGTTTTGTCCGTATACCCCGTGTAGGGCAGCACACAACCACCTGTAACTCCAGCTTTAGGGAATCCAACATCCTCTGATGGCCTCTTCAGGTACATGCACTCATATGCACAAACCCCCTACTCCACATACATATATTAAAAACAAAAATGAAATATGAATGACCTTCTGAAAGTGCTCTCCAGATGAAAACACACATTTGCCAAAAGTAGCCAGATGAGGTAAAGTATGAGCCCCCCACTGACAGCTGACCACGGACCACTCACTGTTCTTTCCCTGAGACATGCGATTTCTCAGCCTGTGCCATTGTTTTCCAATTCTGCCCCTTGTCATTACTGCTGAGGAGAATATGTATTTTTAAATCCTTTTTTTTTCTTTTTGATGATAAAATATTCACTGGAAATTATATGAGTATATACAAATACAGTAGGGGTAGGCAGAGAGAACTGTAATGATACTGAATATATCATGTAATTATGAGCTAGATACTCCCAAGTCTAAAATAATTTTTTGACTACTTAGGGCCCTTTGCCAGCTGCATCTACTGCAGCCAGGGTGTCTTGTTACAGGCTGTGATTTACTCTGTCCACAAAGACAGGAAAAATTCATCATCAATTTATTTTTCACTTCCATTTCTGCATTTTAATATCAAGATACTTGCAGAAGCGTTGCCTTATGAATAAATGAAGCCTTGTATGCAGGTCTATGTACTTGACAATAGTATGTCCTGTTTTCATGGTGTCTTTACACTTTATGTTTGCATACCCTGTCATTCGCACATACTCAATCTGTGCAACAGTTCAGTGACGAGAGTAAAAGAATGGCCTCCCCAAGAAACACCTGACTGCCAGTTCTTAACCAACATGGTTCTGGAATCTACACTTCAGATTTTAGCCAGGATCAACTGAGCATCTACCATGCACCACTGTTTTGTACCATGTAGCATGGTTTTGAACTTGAGCTGTCACTATCTGTTAACTGAACAAGAGGGGAACTCTTTAGCCTCAGGGAGCTTAATTCTGATTCTCCTTGTAGATTGAGATACAATTAATGCTTCATTCCAACTTTAGAAGACATTAAACAATAAGCTAAATATAAAGTAACTTTATAGTACGTGAGAATTGTTACAGGAAAGGAAAAGTGAAGTAATAGCTTTAATAATGGTGGTCAGAGAGGCTGGAGTGACAGAGAACCTCTGGAACAAAGTCAAGAAAGAAGTAATGCCTCTGTTTATTCATTTTATCTGTGCTTTCCAATCATTGGTTACAGGATCATTATACAAAAACCTGTAAATATAATAAAAATAATTGTTATACCAAAGCCCCAATTATCATTAGAATGAATAAAGGACATTGCCTGGACTTCTGAAAAATTGACTATGTGAGCTCAGAAAAGGGCAACCTATTTATTTCTCCTATAATTGACTCTTTGGAAGCAAGAAATTATAATGCCCCTTTTCACTTTTAAAAAGAAATCCTTAAAATTAGACAAGTTAGAGATATTTCTCTGCCTGCTGAACCTGTGACCACAATGAGCTAATTGATGAGTCTCCCTCAATGCTCACAGTTGGGTCAAGATAGCTTACTCTACAAGACCAAGTTAGTACTTCTGTTTGTCTGAAGGATGTTGCTTAAAGGCTTTGATTTAGACCATTGTGGATCCAGATCCCTACTATTGAAGAAGGCTAGAGAAAGGAAGACAGATCTTCATAGGGATGCTAGGTGTCTAATTAAGCAACGAAAAGGAGGGATAGGGGAATTTGTGACCTAAATGCTGAATAAGCCTGCTAGAGATCCTTTCCTATGATACCAACTCTATCATGTGATTGCCAATTGCTCTACATAGGTGGAGTAGAGCAGATTCAGTAATACTGTAATAACAGTTACCTCTCAATTTCAGTGGCTTAAAATGGTCTAGATCTCATTTTATCAATCATTTTGGGAGGCCTAGAGGTTGTGGGACCCTTACTATTACAGTCTCAACCATGGACATCATGGATTGATCACTACTTGGAAATGCCCCCACTATATGTAGGTGACAGAAAAGCAAGCATAGCCACACTGCATTAGCTTGTTACACTTCCATGTTGGTATAACACAGGTTTTCTCTGATGCTCCACTGACTGACTGAAACAATCCCACTTGGACTTCTAGAACTATATTCCAGTACTTGTGGTAGTGAATCCTACCTGGAAACTAGAAAGAAGATGAGCCAGAACGTTTGAGAGCCAGGCGGGATCTGGTACATTTGTACAATTTTGAAGTTTGTATCTTGGATGAGACTTTTGAGAAAATTGGAGAAATTGCTTTATCCTATTTGATGAAGTGTTCCTTTTGCTGCTTAGACTGGATATCTGATTTCTTTTGTAAAGTTCCTCATTCTTCAGGAAGAAGAGCAGGACCAATTTGTGCAGAGATTTGAAGTTGAAAGGATAACACTTAAGGTCAACATAGCTGAAATGTATTTAGATTTGTTGACAGCACACTCAATATTCATTAATGATGATGTGATTTTTCTCAGCTCATGTTGGGCTGAGAAAATAATACCTTGTCTTACAAAGATGAATCTAAACACATTGCTATTATTTCTCTGTAGACAATACTTTCTTTTTTGATCTTCATAACTTCTTTTATACAACTCAAGATTTTAAGATTTATGACTCATAAGAAGGAACCAGGGTGTAGAAATGTCTAATAAATATTGCATATTAGACAGGCAATAGATTTTGTGAAGAAATGGAAATAGAACTCAGTAGGCCAGATGAGTGTTCAGGGTTACACAAGAAGTAAGTTGAGCCCAAGAATCAGGTGAGATGGGAAAGTCAAGCAGACTTCCAATGTCTGATTGACAGGGAGTAAAAGGTACAGCTTTCAGTCAGCAGCATTGAGGAAAGAATGCCCACGTAAGCTCTTCAACTGGGTCAGAAGTTGGAGGCAGGAACTTGCAAGTTGCAAATAGTGTACTAGCCACAGATAAACTGAGCCAAGTCATTGGATGCAATTGCTTACCTCATTTCATCCATAGTAGCTTCTGGGGAAAAGTAGGTACCTATATTTAAGATCTGGATTTAGGAAAACTCCAACAGTATGTATTTTCTTTAAAAAAATCAAAGACAATAATAGTTGATATTTAAAGTTGTTACCCAAAATGCAAGTAAATTTTTTTCCTTTTAGCACTGAGGCCCATCTCTGTAGGATAATGGATCCACAAGGGAGGCTGTACAGCTACATTCTGCTGTTTAGTTATTACTGTCAACTTTACACAACTTAGAATCATCAGGGAAAGCGGTCTCAAATAAGGGATTGCATGGATCAGATTGGCCTGTGCGCATGTCTATGGAGAATTTTCTTGATTGTTATTTGAGGTGGGAAGGTCTACATGAATGTGGTTGGCACCATTTCATAGGTTGGATAATGAACTTGAAAAGAGTAGGAAGATAGCTTGGTACTAACCAGTGAATAAGCAGGTGGCATGGGTTGCTTTCATTTCTCTTTATTTTTTACTGTGAACACTGTATCAAGTTCCCACCTGATTTCTCTGACGTGATACAAGGTAACTTGGAATTGTAAGCCAAATAAACCTATTCCCTTTCCTCCCTTACGTTGTTTGACCCCCCAGAGTTTTTGTCACAGAAAAAGAAATGAAGCTAGAAGGCATGGAAACACAATGATTCTGTGTTCTTCCAGCTTCTTGACTGTCTAGCCTGAGACTCCTCCATCACCATTCTGAGGTTAGATGGCTGTTTTCGGAATGTTAGCGTGGTTAGTGTGGGCATTTCACACCTCTGTGACTAGAAAACTCTACTCAAGGGTAGAGTTGGAAATAAAACATCTATCTCCTTAGGAAGGAGATGCCTGGACCAACATTATTTTCTGTGCAACATTGTTCATCTTCCTGGATTCCATTATGAAATCTATCTCTTGTTAGAAAACTGTTTCACCTAGTTCTGTTTCAAGTTTCTGCTCTGCAATATGTGGTTAATGACAGTAATGGCTTCCCATAGCTTTGTGAGGAATAAATGAAGAATATCATTATCTTTGTTAGGGTTTTAATGCTGTGAAGAGACACCATGACCACAGCAACTCTTACAAGGAAAACATTTAATTGGGCTAGCTTACAGTTCAGAGGTCTCATCCATTATTGTCATGGTGGGAAGCATGACAGCATGCAGGCAGACATGGTATTAGAAAGGTAGCTGAGAGTTTTAAATCTGTTTTACAGGCAGCAGGAAAGAAAGTACCACACTGGGCTTGACTTGAGCATCTGAGACCTCAAAGTCCACCCCAGTGACACACTTCCTCCAACAATAGACATACCTACTTCAACAAGGCCATATCTCCTAAGAGTGCCACTTCCTATGGGTCTATGGGGGCTATTTTTATTCAAATCATCATAATCATTTAAATTGTTAGAACCATTTTTTGACACATAGCAAGGGCTTTATAAACTCGATCATCATTATTTTCTATGTTCATATGGTGGTTGTTATTCTAGAAGACATAGCTTAGGATTACATTTCTCTTAATTATATCCCTAGACAGAGATGGAGCCAGAGTCAGCCAAAAAATAAATACTTTTTTCTTATTAAGGACAGAAAGAACACTCATCCTGTAGGCAGGCTTAAGGAGATGGTGAATTATCTTTCTCCTGTGACTGTGTGCCTGAAGATATCAGAGGACTGACTTCAGAGATATTACTGACTTGCAGAAGTTTATACTTCTTTGTTAGAAGACCAAACAAATGACAAATCCCTTTTTTTCTTTCCCTATGAAGCATGTAAATAAGTGGTCTTCCTAAGACCCATCCTTGCACTTCAGTGTTTATCAGCCCATCTCTCCAGATTTCAACTTTTCTAGTAATTTTTTATTATGTCTCCACTTTGGGAAAAGGACAACAGTGTGGTCAGTGAGCATCAATTTGCCCACTTCTCTCAGCTCCCAATTAATCAGTGTGCACTTCCTTGGTAGATCAGATGACTAGGTAAGTAGCTTTTTTGTGCTTTGTTTTATTGCCAGTCATCTAGAGCATACACAGAGCCTCTCTGGGACAGCAGGACTGTAGTTTTAACTGTTATAAACACCAGGCCAGCTGAAGTCTAGTTAGCAAGTACTCTTATCTTTCACTCTCTTGAGACTCTCTAATCCTCAGTCTCAGGGTAACCTCAGCTCCATCTTGCTTTTGCTTTTAGACATCTGCCATATTTCTGTTTCTAAGATGCTTTTGTGCCTTTAAAGTGTGCTCAATTGGGGAATGGCATTTCAGACTGGGAAGCCACTATCTGTTTTCTTTTTCTCTATATTGCAAAGAGATCCAAACACCTTCCCTTCCTCTGGAAGAGTGGAGAACAATTTAATGAGTGTAGGTCTTTAGACACATCACCCTGCCAAACATAGCTGTAAGTGGCTTCAGAGAAAGTCATTACTGTCTTTTTTTCCTGCTCTTTAATTAGGCTCCAGATATCTCAGAACAGAGAATAGAGTGACTGTGGCTGTGACTAGAATCAAGAGATCTGCATCTCTTTCCCCAGAACCTCCTAATATGCAGGCACTGAGGGACTGAAGTTTGCATCTTAAGATCTCTTTTTGGGATGTGCCATGGATGACAAGAAGAATTCATAGCCCTACAGTGTTAATATCCAAGTGAAACATAGACAGCCTCCCTGTGGGAACAAAGTCCACTTAACCACTTACCTGTGCCTTGGGCCTATGAGAACACAATTGGTGCTCTTTATTGTTGGCTCTGAAATATTGCCTGCTTTTGTAAGATCACAAAGTAATAGAGGCTTACAAGCCTTCCTCACCTCAGTTTGGTTGTCATGCTTTGGAATGGAGAACAAGATATCAGTTTTAACCCATAATATGATTAAATCAAACTGACAAAGTAAACAAATTAGTTTTTCAGGTTTCCATTCATTAGTTTTCTCCTTTTAGTCAACCAACAATATTTATCAAGCTTAGACTGTGAGACCAGTATCATAACAGAAATAATATGTATAATATAAGACCTTTGATTTTACTGTTTACTGTTTACTTGGGGTGACAAAATATGGTCCAATAGGGATATCACTTGACTAAGAATCAGGAGCCAAGAAGACTTGGCACAGTTGGTTGAATAGCACATTGAGTAGCTAAGTGATAATGCCATGCAATTCAGCTTTTGAAGCTGTAAAAATTGAGAACCTCATTAATGCACTGTAGAACCTCTGAAAAATGCCACAGCTACCATCAATATTCTCATTTGTAAATACAGAGTTAATAACAGTACCCAATTCAACTTGTAGTTGAGACCTTAGCTAGAATTATATTAAGGATACATTAAGTATATATTGCTAGTTGCTATTTCATGCTTGTATTTGAAAGCTGCTGCAAGAGAAAAGACACCTAAAGATACCTCTCATGTGTTATGTGCTTCAGATGTCAATGATGGTATCATTTGGGGTTTTTTTTCCTGTGTGTGTGTGTGTGTGTGTGTGTGTGTGTGTGTGTGTGTGTGTGTTTAGGGTGTACCTGTATACTTGGATGCCTGTCAATGTGTGAGTATATGCATGTGAAGGCCAGTAGTCAGTATCCCATCATTTACTGCTTTTCTTAGTCACACTCCATCTTACTTTTTGAGACAGAGGCTATCCCTGAACCTGAAGATCATCAATTCAGATAGGTTTGCTGACCAGTAATTCTCAGAGGTCCTCTTTTTCTCTGTCTTCTCAGTGCGAGTACTGTAGCTCAGGCAGGTGGATTCCAGGAATCCAAATTCATGCTTGTGTGGGAATCGCTTTGTCAACTGACATATCTCCCAAGTCTCTTACAGGTATTTTGTATAGTCTCACAAGAACTTTTAAGGTCGGTTAAAAAGACATGAAATGTTAAAATAACTTTGAGTTTCGATATTTTGTGAAAGACAGAGCTGGATTTCAAGCTCTGATCTTTTTAATCTGCATTCTTTTTAAACTTTCTGCCACTCCACAGGTTCTCTGACCCTCAATTTCCGTCCTTAGAAGACCCATGGAAAAATCAGAGGGCTGTTAGTTCAGCTCTTAATTTTGTGACTCTGAGTCACCAAATCTAGTGAATCTAGATTTTAAATTAAAGTATATAAGAGTGGGAACATTCATGAACAGATTTTTTTTAATATAATGCTTTTATTCTTTGAGAATTTCACAATGTGTACCATAGATTTTGAGTATATTCCTTCCCCACTTCTCTTAACTCCTCCCAGATCCATCCTGCATTCACTACCCCACAACTTTATGTCCTTTTATTATTTTTCAGTAACATTTTGAGTTCATTTAGTATTTGCAATATATGCATATGTGTTAACCCATTCACTTGATCATCCTCCCAGCAATCATACTCTTAAACTGACCACTACCCACCCAATAGCCATTATTGACTAACAATAGATGTTCAGCAAAAAGTTAGGATTCATAAGTCCTTTGCCCCTATATACTGGGCTATTATTTGGCTTGATCTTGTGCAGGCCTTATGTTGGCAACTACAGCTTCTGTGGCTTCAGGAGTTTGACAGCCCTGCTGTGTTCAGAAGACAGTATTTTCCCCCAGTCCTTGGTCCTCTGGATTTTACAATCATTCCCCCTCCTTTTCTTGTGATGTTTCCTGATTCTTGGTGGGGAAAAAGTGTGATATAGATGTCCCATTTGTGGTTGAGAACTCACTGACACTTGTTTTCTGTACTTTGATGAACTGCCCATTGCACAAAGGTACATCTCTGATGAGGTCTGAGCACTGCCCTAATTTGAGTCTGTATTTGAAGTGTGCTCCATACTCTTCCCTCTAGAAATTTCAAGAGTTTGATATCTAATATTGAAGTTGGTACACTTGGAATTGATTATTCTCTATAGTAAGACAGAAGGGAAAAGTTTCAGTCTTTTACATAAAAATACAATTTTCTCAGTACCATTTGTAGAAAGTGCTATCTTTTATACACTGTGTATTTTGACATCTTTGCTAAAAATCGGGTGACTGTAGGTGCATGGATTTATTTCTGGGTCCTTGATACTGTCTCATTGATCAATATGTCTGGTTTTGTCTCAGTACCATGCTGCTTTTACTGCTGTGGGTCTGTAGTATAGCTTGAGATTGAAGATGCTAATATGTCTAGCAGGGTTTTAATTGTTCAGTATTGTCTTGGCTATCCAATCTTTTGTCCTTCCCCATGAACTTTAAGATCAATATTTTTCAGTTTCTGTAAAAACATCATACTGGAATTTTGATGGAATCTGTAGATTTCTTTTGACAATATGGCTATTTTCATAATATCAATCTTACCAATCCATGTGCATGGGACGTCTTCTTACCTTCTAGTGTCATTTCTGATCTATTTCCTCCTTGCTTTAAGTTTTTCATTGTGGAGGTAGTCCCATTCCTTAGTTAAGTTGTTTTTGGTTGGTTGGTTGGTTGTATGTGTGTGTGTGTGTGTGTGTGTGTGTGTGTGTGTGTGTGTGTGTGT
>CABHPR010145939.1:1518-27655 GCA_902168415.1 Peromyscus melanophrys | reverse complement strand
TGTGTGTGTGTGTGTGTGTGTGTGTGTGTGTGTGTGTGTGTGTGTGTTGTGATTTTTTTTGTTATTTTTTTTGAGGCTACTATGAATGGAATTGTTTCCTTGATTACTTTCTCAACTTGCCATTTGCTGAAAGTCGTTACCAGTTCTGGGAGTTTCCTAGTGGAGTGTTTGTTGTCTCTCAGGTTATATCAACTGGAAATAAGAATATATTCACTTCTTCTTTTTTATTTTCATTCCATCTATTTACTCCTCTTGGCTAATTCTTCTAGTTTGAACTTGAAGCATCATATTGAATAGGAGTAGTGAATATGGATACCATTGTCTTGTTCCTATTCTTAATGGAAGTACTTGAGTTTTTCTCCATTTATCATTATGGTGGCTATCAGTTTGTTACTTATAATCTTTATTGTGTTGAACCGTGTCCCCTCCATCCCCAATCTCTCCAGGGTTTTTATTATCATAAAAGGATGTTGGATTTTCATCAAGCATCAGTTTGATATTAAGAATTTTTTGCATTAATTGAAATGATCCTGTAATTTTTGTTCTGCAGTCTACCTATATTTACAAACAGATTTTTAAGAATATTAGTTCATGCTGAACCAGTAGAATCCTTTTGTATGGGAATAATAACAAGGGATGGTCTTCATTTCTAAATACCAGGACAGTAGTGAGTATGGTGAGAATATAATAAAAGTAAAGTTGGCTCTACCAAACTGGACTGCTACTAAGAAACAGTAGGTGTCAGTGCTCTATGTTCCTTAACCCAGGTGTTTCAACATTAGCACTGTGGACATTCAGTTCCAGAGAATTCTGTGTTGTAGGGACTGTCCCATATTGTCATGATTTAATTCCCAATGTGATCATACTTAGAGATGGAGTCTGCAATTGCTAGTATTGTTCAAGCCTCTGGAAATGTTGTTAAGGGATTTTCTAGATAAGGCTAATTGACAGGTAAAGACTTCCCTAACTATGAGTGACACTAATTCATGGGCTGCGGTTCTAGGTTGAATACAAAGGAGAAAGCTAGCCAAGCATGAGCATTCATCTGCCCCTGCTTCTTGAACACAGAAACAGTGTAATCGATGCCTTAGATCCCACCTCCATGATGTCATGACTATGGTAAACAATACCCTCAACTTTGAGCCCAAATAAACTTTTCTTCCCTTAAGTTGCTTTTGTCAACCATTCCGTCAGGGCTATTAGAAAGCAATTAATACAGGGTCCTTGGGTTTCAAAGGTTGAGATGGATTTAACCAGATTGGAGTCTTCATGATGGGATTAATTCCAGAATAAGGGACACTAGAGAACACTCGTTGTCTGTTATGTGAGAATAATCCAATCATGCTGACACCTGGTCTTGGACTTTCAGCTACCTGGGCTGTGAAAAAATACACTTTTTTTGTTGTTGTTGTTTTGATTTTTTTGCTGCTAAAGCTATCCAGACAATACTATTTTGTTCTGGCACCCTGAGCAAACTAAAACAAATGGTTAATAACGTTTCTGGCCTCCACTAATCAGATATGAGTAGTATCTCGTGGTTATGACAACAACGAAAAATGCACAAAAAATGGACGTTGCTCAGTTTCCTATGGGAGTAAAATTACCCTGTTTGAGAACCATGGCTCTAACCTTATCCTGATGTTGTTAGGTGGGAATCTTATTGTGGTAAAAGTTAACTTCATTATCTCTAAGTTTAATGCTGTTGACTCATGCACATATTTACCTACATAGTGCTTCTCAAATTTTAGAGCATGTAAGAAGTACTTGGGAAAAGAAGGTAAAGTAAGGATTCTTGGTTTTCTGTTCATGGAAACCTTGGTATAGTAGGTCTGGTTTAGATGGTGAGACTGATTAATAGCTTCTACCTCATAAACCCCAGTGATCCCATTCTAAAAAACAATAACACTATTGTTATAGTCATGATCAGCTTTAACCTTGTTGGCATAATGGAAAAAATGTCACTCTTGGGAACTAGTAATTGTGGATTTAAGTATTTCCTTTTAAGTCTCTTGGGGTTATATAGGAAGCTGCTTCAGAATGTATGCTCTGCTGTCAGTCAGATGGCCCAGTTACAGAGTGACATGTTACCACCTGCAGCATATACAGTATTTGGTGAATCATTAACCCTCTCTGCTCCTGGGCTTCTTCCCTGTCATGTGGAGAATGGAATCAGCATCTACCTCAAAATTGGCATTATTTGTTGATTGGCTGCATGACGAGTCTCTTGTAATTATTTCTTTCCTTTTGTTTTGAAAGCAAGTTTTCTTGTAATTATTTCTAAATAAAGAGCTCAGTAAATGTTTATGGTTCGTGAGAAAGGTTAACAAAGAATAAAACGTGAGGAGTGTTGCCATGAAAGCATTGTAAGGAAGTTTCTGACCTTTTGGACAGCTTGGTACACTTAGGACAGGTTCCTTCTGATCTTAGGAGTGTCCTGGGGATTTGCAAAATAGACTTCCCAAGACTTCCAACCAGAAGAGCAATTTATCCTGTCTCACGTGAAATATGAGAGTCAGTCCGGTGAGAATAGTGCACCCAATTAAAAGAGCACACACAGAAATGTACTCTGCTGGAGAAAATGACTTTCTGATGGACAAGCTTGATTCTCTTACACTTACACTGTTATGATCAATGATGTCATGGGGTGTGACTTTAAGTCGTTCGCTAATAATTGCAGATTCATGGTTGCAAAACCTTGTATGAATGTTTTTTTTTTTGCGTGTATGTAAGTATGTATGCTTGTATATATATTTCATACTCATGAAACATCTCTTTTGCTTCTAGGTTTCTTTGACTTTAAGAGTTTTACAAATTGTGGTCTGAAAAAAGTTATGCAAGGCTTTTTAAAGTGGGGCAAAGAAGACACAGTGGAAAGGATGCTGTGGACAAGACTGAAAATCTCTTGCAAAAGGATGTTTCAATAAATTGTGTTGTAAACTTGAGAAAATTACTTGTTCAAAATTTTGAGAGCAGCATACTTTGCTAACAAGCAAAACTCTAGTCGTATGGACTTCTTAAGACTGTCAGTATCCATTTTCACTTCATCTGTCTTCCTGTTCTTTTGTGAAAATATTTTTTATAAAGGAAAGCATTTTCCCCACCTTCTAAAAGGAGAAACAGAGATTTGCCTTCTTAAGACAGATATATTCTGATTATACCAGCTGTATGTGATGAGACTTGAGACCATTGTGATCAAGTTCATGGTCAAAATCAGACACTGTTGAAAGATAGATGTTATGTGTTCTTTCTATTTTGTGGATGAGCTTGTCTGTGTGTGGTGCCATGTTTATCATTAACTTAGTGGAGTACTTTAAGATTTTGATAGTTCAAATTCTCTTCTGCAACAACCAAGATACCCTCTGCTGGAGCTTTCCCCTCTAGTACATTTTCTCAATGAGCTGACTTCTCTCAATCTACTACTTCTAGTAAGTACAGTAGTTTGTACACTAGGTCTATGAAATTAATAAACAAGAGTATCACTTCTTTTTCCCTCCCACCCTTCTCCCTCACCCCTCTCTCTTTTCTTCCTATTTTGAGACAGGGTCTTTTGTTGCTCAGACTGACCTTGAATTTACAATGTAGCTAAGGATGAACTTGAACTTTTGAACCCTCCTGTCTCCTCCTGAATGCTCAGATTTTAGATGCATACCACCTTCCTTGATTTTATGCGATACTGGATTATAAAACCCAAGGCTCTGTGCATGTCAGGTAAGCAGTCTACCAAGCAAGCTATACCCTTAAGTCTACTTGTTTTCTTTTTCTGAGGCAGACAAATGTGGCTGCCCCCTTCACAAGAGTTCAGAAATCTCACAAAAGCCTGGAAGCCAGATTTTCACTGGAGAACTTTTGCTGTCTTCTCTTCTGTGTAGCCTGTAGTATTCCCCAGGTTTCCACTGGATGTTGTCTATGCACTGTTGCTTCACAGCATATGAGGAGGATGTTTATTCCTGTCAGGGGAAGATTTCACTCGCCGAGTCACTCCTTCTTTCTCTCTCTTTCTTTGGGAAATCCAGCTGTTCTCCACTCAGACCCCTCTCTTCCTCTCCTTCCCACTTTGAGGCAACTCCCACCCAATGATCTACTGCTCCACCTCTGCTTCCAAACAGATATGAATGAGTGAGCTCATAATGCTCTTCTCTTACATGAAACGTAGGCATGAAGTTGGGACTTAGGAGTTTGTGGAGATGAGGTGCTGTGAAATGATGCAAAAAAGTCTGCCCATCCTTCCAAGAAGAGGATGCTGGGAAAAACATATTATCTTTTCGTCCTTAGAATTTTGCAATAAGAACAGACAAATGTGAATGTGTCAGTAGTTTATTCTGCTGCATATTCATGAAAAAGTGTCAAACAATTAAACAGGACTCTACAGAACCCTGGTGCCTGAATGTAATTCTAGACAAAGTCAAATTTCAGGAAAAGGCACGGCTTAGCTGACTAACAACTTTCCGGGAAGTCCCAGGCCTTTATGAGATTCAGTCATGGACTCTTGTCTGTCCTGTCAGCTCCTCTGTGAGGATTGCAGGCTGTAGAAAGGAGTTTCTCTTACTTAGGAAAGCTACTATTTCTCTGACCAGCCTGGAGTTTTCAGGTAAAGGAGAGGATATATTTTAGGACAATGTTAAGCAAGAAGAGTAAATTCACTCTGTTCTCCTGTCAGTCTCAGCCATATCCTGAAAGTCTTCAAATAATCCAGGAAATTAAACTGCTCCTGTTCCTGAGGCGCATTCAGCAACACTGAGAAGCCCATAGGTTTTGCTTTAGTGCCTGGATTTCACATCACCCATGTGTTTCTGAGTCCTGACTGATTATTAGAATTTCCCAGGGATCTTCAAAGATGCTGAGGCTGGACCCATTCTAATTCACCTGGTCTGGTGAATTAGACCCAAGTATCAAAAGTTTGAAGTTCCCACAAGTGATGTGAATTTGCTTATAGCACTAAGAATCTAGCTGAACTATTTTGCACAAACCTCTTTACTTCATACCATTGTTTTTAGTCTTGCCTATCTTAAGACTGATTTAAAAAATAGAATCATGTCTTTACTATGCAGAAAGCTGACATAACCTAGGAGCATACTGTATCATACTTAGGATGTTCCCACAAAACCTTTGACCATAATCACCATTCTTAAAGAGTAGATTAACAATTGCTTTAATTCCTTTACCCTCCTTTCTTTTCATCCTTTTTATTTTGTCACTGGTGTATATGTGTTTGTGTGTGGTCTGTGTGTGTGTGTGTGTGTGTGTGTGTGTGTGTGTGTTGCATGTGGAAGCTAGAAGTTTATGGATGACTTCATCCATCAAACTCCTCTTTATTTATTTAATCATTATTATTTTTAAAATTTATTTTTGTTTTTTGAGACAGGGTCTCACTGTGTATCCTCAGCTAGCCTCAAACTCACAGCAATCCACCTGCCTCTGTTTTCTGAGTGTTGGGATCAAAGGTGTGCTCTACCAGATCCAGCTGTACTACTTTAGTTTTGGAGACAGCATCTCTAACTGAGCCTGGAGCTCACTAAATTGGTTAAACTGGATATCCAATGGCCTTGGGGATCCACCTGTCTCCATTTCTGAAGAGTTGAGGTTACAGATGAACGGCACCACACTCGGCTTTTTCATAGATGTAGAGAACTTGAACTCAAGTCTTTATGCTTGCATAGCAAGCACTGAACCCATCTCTCCAAACCTTATTTCCTTCTTTTTCACTCTCATTTCTTCTCCCCTTTATCTCTATTTTCCTGCCAATTCATGTGATACCCATAGCCAAATTCCTGCCACCTAGTTATCATCTACCTGTGATGTGATGATGGGTTCCATGCCTTCCGGGAGCATTGTCCTTCTTTTCTGAAATAATGGTGATTCTTTGTTTGCAAGTTTTGTTCAGATAGTTCCATTGGTTTCCATACCAGTAGAAGCCTGCATAAGAACTCAAAACTTAAATGCAGAGGTACAGCACTTCTTGGTCTGTTTGTTCTTGTGACAGGAATGAGGCTTTGCTGCAAAAACATAAGAAAATGTGGATAGATGACAGGAAGGAACAAACACAAGATCCCTGCTGTCCTTCTGCACTCCTTCCTTAGAATTGTCTCTGCTTTCCTTCTGTCTCTGTTGTTTCCAAAGAACTCTCCAAACTTAAAGAGCTTTTTATGCATCCTCCTCTTGGCACATTTTAAAATAGAGCCTTTGAGTGTACACTGTGAAACAGGAGCATTGGTGATTTTAGAGTAACTCTGTACCTTTGAATTCTAAACTCAGATTTAGAACTTTTGACATTAGAATGACTGGAATTTATTTAATGATAAATGAGGGTTCTGAGTCTTGGAGAGATGAAAGAACACACTCTAATGTGGAACTAGTTAGTGACAGACCTAAATATAAAATTTAGCTCCACTCAATTCCAGAGCCCATGTGCCACTGTGTGGTGCCTGTGGTATGAGCCAAGTGCATGGCTGTCAGTTTTATATAGATGCTTCTGAAAGTACACAGCATTGTGTCTACACAAGAGAAACAAGAGTTGCCTATATCCTTGGCATGATCAAAGAGATCAAGTACTGTTGAATTTCCTGTGTACTTTGGGAGAAAATGCATTGTTCGGTGTGTGTACCGTGTTATGTTTTATCTTCTTTTAGTACCAAGTTGTGATGTTTGAAATGTACAAAGATATTAGTCATAGATAGAATACTGTCCAATATATCAAAAGCTTTGACTTAGAGAATACAAGTTTTTAAGGTATTCATTGAAAATTCACAGAAGCAAATTCTTTAAGGATTGCATTTTTAATGAGTATGTGTATATGTGTGCGTGTGTACATGTCTATATGTGTTCCCGCATGAATAAGCAGATGTGTATGCACTTGTGTGTGCCTGTGTTTTTGAGACAGAGTATGTCACTGAACTTTGGGCTCATCCGTAGACTCCACTGGCTGGCCAGAAAGTCCCAGAGATCTTCCAGTCTCTATCTCTACGGTACTGGGGTTATAAGAATATGGGCACCGCCCAGCTTTAATGTAGGTCTGGGGATGAACTCAAGTCCTCAAGTTTGTGCTTCAAGCACTTCATCAGCTGAAACCTCACCTGATTCTTTAGGTCCTTAATGAAGTTACAGGATTGTAGATCTTTATGTTATGTGAGATATAGTATGCAAATTTTCTAGTTATATCAACAACCATTTTTTTCTTCATTTATTTCTCCAATTAACACCTTGTAAAACTAGTGTTGTGGCCCATAGTTTAAGGCATAATGGTTTAGCCTAGTGAGGCTCTGTGTGTTGTGAGTACCCAGGGAAGGGCTAGAGGATTGAGCTGTGCTACACTGACAGGTCTAACCTGTGGTCATTTAGGCCAGGGAACCAAAGGAGTTTGTCCTTTCTTCTCAAGGGCTGTGGGGTGTGTGTGTGTGTGTGTGTGTGTGTGTATGTGTGTACGAACACATACATATAGAGGTCAGAGGACAAACTGTGGGAGCTGGTTCTCTCTTTTCACTGGGGATCAAACTCAGGTGGTCCAGCCTAGCAGCACAAACGTTTACCTGCAGAATCATCTTGCTGACCTTCAAGGAGTGCTCTGGTAATTATCCTTGTGGGAGTTACCACCTCATCCATCCAGCCCCATTCTTTAATCCAACTAGTGCTTTTTCTCAGAGTCCTCACTTTAAAGAATTAGGGTATCATACCTGCTTTTCACAAAACTATTGGAAGACCCTTTGTCAGGTGTGTGCTTATACCTCCAAGTTTCCAGGGTAGACAGTCTTAAAAGATTCTTAGAGGCTCTCCATGTAATCAAAGGCTTCTAAGGGCACACATTGGTGGCAGATCTATATTAGCCTATGGTTTATGGTGATTAAAATTTGATATAGTGCAGGAAAATCAATAGAATTACAGGGCTGGGTGGTAATTTGCAACAAGGGAACTTGGGAGGAGTATTTCTATTTCTGCTTTATAGTCTTTTTGTCTATTTGTCTTATTCAAGCCACCTGACCATTAAAGTGTCAGTGTTACAAAAAGGAAAATATTTTACCTTTCCTATTTAGAGAGAAATATACTCACCCTATGTAAGTCTCTCCGGAAACGTTTGGAGTATTGTCTTTTGTGTGGTCTTCTTTCCTTACCGTGTTCTGCTGTGCCACTGTTAAGTGTTGAAGAAGCCTGGCTTGTGACACTGACCCATAGCTTCATGGGTATAGTTGCTTCCACCTTCTCATTCCAGGAATCTGAGCCCGTGTCTTTGGGTAGAATGTAAATAACTGTTGCATGAGGACTTCTGTTTCATACATGGCTTCAACTCCTTGGCTTAGAACTTCCAATCTGGAGACTAGGGTAATGTTTCTAATAATTTCTACCTTTGTTTTTCTGTTGAGACAGGGTTTCATGTAGCCAAGCTGGCCTTGCACTTGATAAGTAGCTGAGGAGAATCTTGAGCTTTTGATCCTCCTGTTTTCTCCTCCTGAGTGCTGAGATTGCAAGCTTGCTTCAACATGACTGTTATATGTGCTGTTATGGATATAACCCAAAGCTTTTCACATGCCAGGCAAACACTCTACCAGCTGAGCAACATCCCTAACCCCCCTAATAACAGTTCACTTAAAGTTTGCCATAATTTTCCAGGCAAAGGAAAATCTGAGTGCTTGTATTCGTGAATAAAGAAAAATTAGCCCATGTCAGAAGATTAACAATCAAAACCCATGCATTATAGATTCTACAATGCTGACGCTTAGGATTTCATTTCTCTCAAAATAAATAATGACTTGCATCAGTAGGATCAGTTTCTCAGCCCAAAATTTAATTTTAAATGCAAGAAAGAAGATTTTCATGTATATTTATATCATTGCATAGCTAGATTAGGCTTAAGATAAGCTTAAAGAGAATGGCAAAATAAGAATTGGAATTCCATCATAAATAAAACCCCCAAGATCCAGAATGTGAGGATAGTTATATACTAAAGCACACTCAGTATGTGGCCAATTATATCATCAAGTAAGTTGTATTTGCTACTTATTGCAAACTACCCTGGCATTGCATGAAGAACATAGCAGCCATACCATCGGATATCACAAATGACAACGTTTTCATCTTACAGATGAGATATCTGAAAGTTAGTTGCCACACAGCTAATCATACTATAATCAGGACTCATAGCTATGGTCATTTAACTCTAGTTCTTACTCATAACCACTGTGATGTATTGGAGCTCAGTCCATCCTTTATTCAGTCAGCTACATTGCCTATTTGGCAAGCACTGTGCTAGGGGTTGTAAACCCCAGTGAGTAAAATGGACATGATCCTTGCTTTTGTTGTACTTAGAGACATATGGTTGCATTCTTGTCAGCCACGTGCCCAGTAACTTTAAACCCAGTGGTTCATAAAATGCCATCTGTCACCCCAATCAGTCAAGTCTCATGGGGCTGACTGCCAGAATGGGTGAGGTTCTCTAGGCAGCTCTCAGCATTGTAACCTCTCGGGTAAAACTGATTCAGAGTGCGAGTTACATACTGTATTCTCAATTTGTTCTAGTATCCCAACAAACATATGGCATGCACAGAGAAGTAGCTATCAGGCGCTTCTTGCAAGGTATGTTGGAGAAAAAAGTTGTAGGCAAGTGTCAAGTATTCAAATCATAGGGTGCAATCATAGCAAAGGTGTGTTGACATGGAAGGGATTTGGATTCATCTGTGGGTGTAGGAGTTAATTACCCTAGTAACTTGATGTCCTTGTGGCATGATAAGAATCTGTGTTTGAAAGATGAGAAATATATTCCAAGGTCAGGCAAACACACCCAATGTTTTGTAAAGGTGTAGTACAGAATGAAGCAGGACTATCAGAATGAGGGTGAAAGGGTTGAGAGGGTCCTAAGACAGATGAAGTTGGAGTTCAACCTGAGAGCCTGGGGCTTTTGAGGAAGACAAACATGTGCAGGCAGCTACACTTAGTGAACATCTGAAAGGGTGTTGTCTCCTGATTCCCCACAGGTACTTCATGATTTGAAGTTACAAAAGCAAACATGAAAGCCTCAAGTGGCTTTCTCTGATAGTGCTGCAGTGGACCCTCTTATTG
The DNA here is from genome assembly GCA_902168415.1 of Peromyscus melanophrys. Lineage (NCBI taxonomy): Eukaryota > Metazoa > Chordata > Mammalia > Rodentia > Cricetidae > Peromyscus > Peromyscus melanophrys. The sequence goes on along the minus strand of CABHPR010145939.1, from coordinate 17,611 downwards.
GACCCCTTTTCTAATAGGTCCTAGCTTAGGAGGTTTGCAAGGTGGAGTAGGCTGAGCACAAGTTATTATTGACTGATTGGGTTTGCCGGGTTGATGGCTACTGAATGTTTGTTTGGGTTATTAGTGCAAGTGTTACATTGACAGCCGTCAGTGCATGGAATCTAGTATGATGCATTCGAAGCAGTCATAGGCTTCAGGTGGAGCTTCATATGAGATGAGTTTCCTATGTGTGGACTACACTCATGTAAGACAGAGTGTACATGCATAAGTGCATGTCCATGTGTGTAGGTATATGTGTGTGGGGGCACGTGCATGTGAAGGTCATAAGATAACTTCAAGTACCATTTGTTGGCATCATCTACCATTTTATGTTTTAGACGTGGTCTTTCCCTGGCCTGCTATGAACTAAGAAGGCAAGGGTGGCTGGCTAGGGACCTCCAGCCAGGAATCTGCCCATCTCCCCAGTACTAGAATTAAAAGAGTATGCTACCAAACCTAGATTTTTATAATTTATATAAGAATTGATGTATATATGTAGGTAGGTAGGTAGGTGTGTTGATATGTCTGAAATGTTTGAGTAAGGTGCCTGTGCTCCTTGCCAAGGGTGGAGAGGTCAGAGGAAAGCTCTGAGAATCAGTCCTTTCCTTCCACCTTGTTGAGGCAGTCTTCCTTGTGCTCTGCTGCTGAGCTGTACACATTATGATTCTCCTGTATCTGCCTCCTAACTCTCTGTAGGAGTTCTGGGATTACAGGCGAGAGCCACCTAATCGTGCTATTTTTAAAGGTGGGTTGGAATGAGGATCACACTCAGGTAATCAGGCTTAGACAGCTAGTGTTTTCATCTCCTGAGCCAACTCTCTGGTTCCACATCCAGGTTCTTTTTTAAACATGGTTTCTGGGGTAGTGAATCCAGGCCCTCTTGCTTATATGGCAAGCACTGTATCTACTGACCTATCTGCCTAGCACCTTAATGTTTTGTAAGGTCCACAGAGACAGTTTAAAGAAAATGAGACCCAATAGAAAATCAAAGCAGAAGAGAAAAGTCACCACAGAGCCAGCAACTAGCAGAAACAGGAAAGACCACAGGATGTGTCCCTGTTCAGGGGAGGCAATCCTAATGTCTTGCCAAACATTAGAAATGAGTATGAGGATAGAGAGGCTCACATAGCATAAAGCTGTTTGACCTGATTGCAAAGTTCTATTTACCACCCCCTGTGTTTTGTTCGATGACAATTGCCACCGAATGTCAAATTCTTGTGTCTTCAATAGGTGAGTACAGCTGCCAGTTCTCACAGCACCTGTAGGAGTCCTCCTTGACTGGAGTAATCAAAGTGATTTCCATTATTTAGAAATTAGCTGTATATTTGTCAAAGCTCTGACTCACATTAGCATGCTACTAGAGAGACTAGAAAGGCCAACAAGGGAGAAAGCAAAACACATCAGAGCCCCATTCCAATTATCCAGGGAGCCTGGGGAAGAAAAAAGGGAAGCCGCAGAGCTGGTTGCCATTGGTGCTAATTGTTCTTTATCTTCAAATATTGATATTGATTAGGTTGTCTTTATCTAGGTTTGAGGGAATCCAATGAGAGGGAGGGGGCTGATGGGATCGTTAGGGAAAGATTTCTGCTCAGTTTAGAAGAACACACCTTTGAAGAGAGAAGAAGCTGGACTGGAAAGCTCAAAGAGACAGCACAGGAGGTACCTCCAACAAGGTAAGGTGGAACCAGACTGCCAGGAGGGACTTGTGTGTTCCAAAGTACTTTGCAGAATAGGAAAATTACAGTCCTTACCCTTCAGTGTTGTTTTGCACATCAAAAAAGACAACATATACCTGGTACTTCATAACAATCATAAAGGATAATGTTATTCACAAGCATCTTTGTCTCACCAGACACAAAAAATCTTAAGGATATTTATTTATTTATTGATTGATTTTTGAGATAGAGTCTCATATAGCCCAGGTTAGCCTCACATTTTCTATGTATTAAAAGATAACCCAGAACTCTTGATCCTCCCTTTGAACCTTAGGAGTTATGAATTATAGGTATAAGCTACTATGTTTGATTTTATACAGGATCAGTGACCTAATCCAGAGCCTTGTACTGGGCAAGCACTCTACTAACTGAGCTATACAGCCCAGCCATTTAATTCAATTTTTAATTTTATTATATTTTATTTTATTTCATTGCTCTTTGAAGTTAAACAATTGAACTCTCTGGTTCAGCCAGGGTGGGCAGAAGACTGATGGGCAGAGTTCGCAGAGGCAGAGTCTGGGCAGGCACTGTGAGCACAGGGGCCAGCTTCGGAGTTCTGTAGGGCATGGTACAGAACACTTAGTCTTCAGGTCTCCATCTGTAGCCTGTCACATGGTGTGTTGAACTGACACATGGCGCAGGGCCAGCCCTGGGCATTTGATCATTGTCAGCTCCCCTGCACAGCCTGCCTGAGTCCAGATTGGCAGACAGAATAGCAAACAGTGCTTGCCTCTCTGATGATGGCTTAACCCTGGAAAGGCCTAGAGCCAAAGGTCAGAATGGAAACAAGGATGCTGTGAAATCAAATCAGAGGGTCAGAAGCTCATGCCCTCTTTTCACAGATGAGGAGCTGGAGGCTCAGGAAAGGGGTAGGGGATGATGTGTGGAGTCCAGTTCTCACACCAACAGCAGGAGTTAGATGAGAAATCATGTCCCCTTCTTCCCAATTAGTGATTGCTTTGTTACAGCTCACTGGCTGTCAGGCCTGGCAAATGGACAGCAGGCCTGTTAGGAGGGGTGGAGGCCTGGCAAATGAAGGGCAAGCCTATTAGGTGAGGTGGTGAGATGGCAGGGGTTTATGAAGCAGCCTTTTTGTACCCATAGATGAATCAACTATGGAATACATAGTCAGGATGCCTATATCCAAAAGGAGGACTCCCCATATTAATGGGAAGGAGGCCCCTGGGAAGGGGTGGTAAGAAAGACAGTAAGACAAGAACTGTTGCCCACTTAGTGACTGCAAGGCTGAATGGGCTTGTGTAATAAGCATGTCCCACAGGATGGCTAAGAAGGACTTTGTGTAACAAATGCACAGGAAGAGGAAAGCGAATTCAGCCATAATGTCTGTGTTTGCACAGAGAAGGATTTGAGACCAACACCAGGGTTTCCAGGATGGGATGGATGCCTCTGTGAAGTTGCAAGTCAGTGGATGTGTGTGTTTCATGTCCCAGACCATCTCACCTATGATTCCTTTTACTTCCCTTCCGTGTCTTCTGGAGACACACCTGGAGAGAAGTGGGTTTTCACAGTTTCCTTTGTTCACATAGTGAGGGAAGCAATAATGGGTAATTTACACTAAGGTGGTGGTGACTTACACACGCTGCTGGGTTGTCTTCAAGTTTTAGAATGAGATTGGAGGGGAAAATCATTTATCACTGAGCAACAAAGCTTGAAGCCAATGCCAGATGACGGGAAGAAGTCTCTGTCTAGATACATAATGTGCTGCAAACTTTGCTCCAGGTACACTTATGCCTTTATTACCAAGGACTTTGTGAGGCCCAGAGTGCTTATGTGACCTGAGAAAGATGGCAAGAGGAGTTTGGGGTAGAACTCAGTCCCCAGCTCATAAAGTTCTTAACGCCCGTTCTACTCCACACACAGGAAGTGAATAATACCTCTCTTTCCTTGTGCCTCCTGATATCTAAGAACAGATGTGAACACTCACACTTTAGTTTGAGTCGCACACCTCCAGGATCATGTCCAGCACAAACATGGTGTGAGTTTCTAGTTTTTGCCATCAGGCCAGAGCCAGCCACTTGAGCCATCATCCAGATGAAGCCTCTAGGTTTTATACTGACATGTCCTGTGTAATAAGTCACTCAGTTTCCTCGGAAACCTGGCGTTTCAACATGGCCATGCCTCCTCTGTGTGTTGGATGGCTGGTATTGCTGTGCATTCTGTTCCCGTTGCCACCCAGGAACTGCTGCTGTTAGTGCTTCAGTCCCCACAGTCTCAATACACCCTGGGTAAAGTTAGGCTTGCTCTTGAGGTACTTAGAAGAGGCTTGGATATATAGGGCTCACAGGAAGGCCACATTATGAATTGTACATAGAGGGGAAAGGAAACTGGTTTCATCTATCAGTTACTGCTATGAAACTGTGTTTTGACAGCTCAGAGATTTATAAGTGATTAGGTACAGCAAGCATGGGACTGGAGAGATGGTTCAGAAGGTCGGACCATGTACTGTTCTTATAGAGGACACAAGTTCAGTTCTCAACACCCTTATCTGGCAACTCACAACCACCTGTAAGTTCAGTCCAGGGTATCCATAACCACTGACCTGCATGAGCACCTGCACTCCATGCACTTAAGCTCGCACGTGCACACACACACACGCACACATACATACACACACACAAAATAATAATAATGATGATGATGATGATGATAATAATAATAATAAAGAAATTTAAGAAAAATCAATACACCAAGTATTTGAGAGCTCTACTCTTGAAACTCTATGAAGTCACAAGGTATTCAAAAGTGAATTGTAGTTGGCTGTTTTTTGACAGGATGCTTAAACACTTAAAAGTCTCAGTTTCCATAGTTATAAAATAAGAGAGTTAATCTTAATAGACATCTGAGGACATTTGATGAGAAAATAGGTGTGCAAACCTATGTTCTTAAAGCTCTGTACTGGCACATACAGAACATCCACAGCATATTCTACAACATCTGTATTACCTATGCTGGGAAAATTTCAAACTCCTACATGGAATGCACTGTATTTACCTCTGGGATTCCCTCTCCAAACTCTATCTCTTCCAAGATCCAGAACATAGCTGGCTTAAATTACTGATTGATGGAGGACATCCATTTTTAAAAACGTGTCTATGATGAAACTCCAAATTTTATTTTATTTCTTCTGCAGGGTTTAATATTATTCTTCTCCATTGTCTCCTTTGCTTGGTCTTTCTGCTTTCTCGAGTTTTGTTGGTTTCTTTTGTTTAAAATTCAGATGATTCCCAAACTTTTTGTTCCTAAAGATGAAAAGTGTTCCACTCCTGAAAATGTGAAGGAAAATAAATAGGTTTCTTCATCCTGGCCTCTTCTTTCTAGAGTTGGAGTTGGGCTACTGAGGAGGGAGAGAAGAAATAGCTATATATCCATCTCTCTTGAGTGGGTGTTCAAGGACTTATGGACAATAGGTATAGAATGCATGGAATCCACTGAAGTACTTCACTCAAAATTGAGAAGATACATTGTCACAGTGGAGCACAGGCTTCCAGGGCTAGGACATAGCTCAGCTGGTAGAGTGCTTTCCTAGCATGCACAAAGCTATAGGCTTGATTCCCAGCGCCTCACAACCTGGTTGTGGTTTTACATGAATGTGATCCCAGAACATGGGAGGAGTATTAGAAGTTCAAAGTCAGCTTTTGTCACAGAGTGAGTTCGAGGACATTTTAAGCTGTTTGAGATCCGATTATTTTAGTGAGGGGGCGAAGCTTCTAAAAAAATGAGCACCATATTAAACAATGGAGCATCATTCTATAACCTAGAAGCTACTCTAGAAGATGGCTCAGGTGTCTGGCTCTTGTACGATGGAAAAGACCACAAACTTAACTGTTCATGTTCATGTCTGACTCCAGCATTAGGAAGCCTCATGGGCCCTACTGAACATTGGAATCTAACTTTAAGTCTTGGAAAAAAGAAATGTTTCAATATTTTTCTTAGAATATTAGGGTTAGAGCAGTTTGCTAAGTTACCTCTGACAGGACAAAGAAATTACCTAAAAACCATAGATGTTTCAGTTACTTGCATTGAGATGTATTTTGTGGCTGATAATAATGAGTATCTATTAATTAGCTGTGAATGACTAAAACTCCATTCAATTATAGTTAGGGGAGTTAGAAGTTTAGAATGAAGTAAGTTGTGCTACTATGTGTCAACTAATTAATATATTTTCAAGATGCTAGTGACAAACAAGACATTAATTTATGTTAAAAGAAACAAGATTCCTTAAGACCATTAGGCTGTTGATATGCCTATAAAACACACTGTACACTTATGTTTGGTTCGCTGGAAGTGCTGAGACAGTAAACTCAGTTTTCTGCTTCATTTTGCAGTTTTTCTTCTTAACTAGGAGAAATTCTTTCCTCTATATTGCTGAGAGAAATCCTTTTTGCAGCAGACTTCTCCGGGAGCTGCTGGCTCTTCTGTTTGGAAAAGATCTTGGAATGTATCCGGTTCACCTGCACCCAAAACCTAATCTTCCCCACAGTTTAGATAGCAGCTAGTTTGGTGTCTGTCTACCCTCAATTTGCATTAGAATTATCCAAGAGCTCATGGACATTACAAATACCTAGTCCAGTTCATGTTTGGTGTAGACACTGACAAGCCTTGGTAAATTGGTAAATTTTGGTTATTTAGATATTTCTGTGGCCTGAGACCACACACACACACACACACACACACACACACACACACACACACACGCCACACATAGGGATGGAAGAGATCTTTTAAGGTCAGGAAGGCCACAGGCCACTTTCTCACTTGATTCAATTAAAAGATACAGATGAGATATTCAAATCTGAACTGCGAGAAGAAGTGTGCTTATTTTCTTTTTAAACCCAATAACAGAGGGGCCATTTGAGTTCTTTGTTTACATTAAGTAATCTGAGAGAAACCTGAGCCAAACAGAACATAGGGAAAAAAAATGTTGTCCCAGAAATTGAGGAATTAAGCTTGTTGAAAACAGCAGTCTTCTTCAGTGTCTTGTGTAGGGCTCAAGTTCCTGAGCCTGCCTGGTCCTGTCTCATGAAAACCCAAATGGACATCCACTTGATCTCGTTTCTTTTCTCTCTTGCTTTTGTGTGCTTCTGTCAGCCCCCTTTTCTACCATGAGAGTCCATCTTGGGGTACAATAAACTGACTTCTCTTTGCCACCTCATTTTGATTCCTATAAGGAATGTCATTAACTTATTTTGTACAAGGACACACATCACTATAGCTTGACAAGGCAATAGGCTAGCATGTGGAAGCTTGGTAGGCAGGCCTTCATTTCCCTAGTGCCTTGGCAATTTGGTTAAGCCATTTGTGGTGCACCAGGACTCTAAAAGGATTTCCTTTTTCATTGTCAAATCCTTGATGTTTCAGCTATTTATGAAAATGTCAGGGTTCTGAAAAATAAGTTTCGCTCTCTCCTTGCCGCTTAATTAAGCTAATTAAGACTGTGTATAGGTCAAATGTGACCCTGTTAAGAAGGATACTTTAATTTTTCATAATTTGTCCACAGAAGAAAAAAAAATGCTTTTGTGCAACAGTGCTCTCAGGAAACTACTGTCAACCCGAATTCTCCCTCTGGTTGGAAATGTGGAAACCGACATATGTTGTCCCTAATCTTGAGTGACAGCCATTTAGCCAGCAGACATTTGCATGGTCTTTGGAGAATTACAGTGCACATTCAACATGCCTGAATCCTTTTCATTTGTACGTGCACACTCCCAGTGCTTTTTAGATCTTGACACGAGATGTCCTAGAGAAAAAGAGCTGTGACACTCAGAGAGGAGTTTCACAATCAGAATGTGGCTTGATTTTTAGCTGGAGAAGGAGAGAAGCAGTTGGCCAATGTAGCCTTCTGTCTGCTGCAATGGAATCAGAATCTCTGTCTGTCTCTCTCCTCTCTATGTCTTCCCCTCTCCCCCTTCACTCTCCCATTGTCCCCCTCCTTCCCTTTTTCCTCTCCCCTTTCCCTGTCACCAGTTGTACTGATTTTAAGAGCCAGGGGAAACACTATACCACATGTTTTATTTTACACACACACACACACACACACACACACACACACACACACACACACACAGAGAGAGAGATTAGAGAGACAGAGAGACAGAGAGACAGAGAGTCAGAGACAGACAAAGAGACAGAGAGATTCAGCTACAGATACTCTTTACTAGTTTGCAGCTTGTTTATCTGAATAAACAAGACCTTGTGCATTTCTAGGACAGTGGATGTGGCTCAGTGGGAGAGCACTTGCCAAGTATATGTAAGGCTGAGTTTGATTCCTAGCATCACAGGAGAAAGTAAATATAACTCACAAATATCTTACACAGCCCTATTCTAGACAAATGTGGGATATATATCAAACTCAGTGACTAGCAAACTGGAGAATACACCATAGTTACTTGGAGAATTTGTTAAAATGCAGGCCGTTGGGATTGGAGAGATAACTCAGTGGGTAAGGGCATGTACTGCTCCTGAAGAGTACCCTAGTTTGGACCCCAGCACCCTCGTCAGGCTGTACATAACTTCTTATAACTCCATCTCCAGGGGGATCTGATATCCTCTCGTGGCTTCCATTCGTACTCATCTTTATTCCTACCTCCCCAATGTAGATAATTAAAAAAGAAAAAAATAAAAAGCTAAGTATTGAATGGCATCCCCAATGTCTGATTTATTAGATCTACAGTAGAGCCTAAGAGGCTTCACGTCTAACACATTGTGAGAAAATATTAGTATTGTTGTTCAAGGGGCCAAGGGGCACAGTTTGAGAAAGACTTTATATCATTCATCTTGGTATAGATAATAAGTAACTTTAAACAGCCGAGTTATATTTTTTTAAATAGTACATTCTATTGTTGATATTCACATGATTATTTTTTACATTTCTTATAAAACATACTTGTAATAGAAAACCCTGATAAGTCAGTTTAGGAAGAAGCTATGCCCTCTTTATCTGGTCACCATCCATCTCTGTTGATGAGACTGCTCATTCTCTACCTTTTGGGGATGTCACATCATCATGGCTTCACTTCAGCAGGAATTCTTTTAGTTGGAATACTCCTTACCCTCCCCATTATCACCTCTAGTAAATCTTTCTCCATAGACCCCTACTCCCAACTCCATGACTCTGAACACCTCTTGTCTATATTATTTGGAGTTCAGTCTGATCTCTCCCCTCAACTCCCTCTCTTTGGTCACTGCTCCTATTGTACTACCTCCAAATGTACTTTGTCTTTGCTGTACTTTAAAAAAAAAAAACAGGAAATATATCTTTCTTTAATAACACACCGACAACTATATCAACCTAGATGTTTAGGCTTGAAATAAATGTCCCAGTACTATGAACTTCATTCCCTGGTGATTTTTCCTTGTGTAGGATCTGGATATTTTGAACTAAATTATAAATCACAGGATATATCAGTCTCACTGTCCTGTAGCATACTTCTGTCGTGCAACTGCTAATTGGACTTAATAATAAAATCCCAGAGTCAGATATCAGGGTAAATGCTGAAAGATCAGAGAGACAACTGAGCAAGCACAGCCACCTCTTACCTCACCAACTCCTCAGTCTGAAAGGAGCCAAGCTCCTGTCTCAACCTGCCTTATATTCCTCTCTCTGCCCATCCATATCACATCCTGTTTCCTCCTCTCTAGTGCTGGGATTAAAGGCGTGTGCCTCCCAAGTACTGAGATAAAAAACATGAGATCCCAAGTGCTGGAATTAAAGGTGTGTGCAACTACTGCCTGGCTTCTATGGTTAACTAGTGGCTAGCTCCACACTCTGATTTCCAGGCAAGCTTTATTTGTTAGAGAACAAACAAATTATCACCACATTCTTTAGCTCTATTGCCAGATGATGCTGACCTTTTCTAGAAGTCAGTTCCTCCTCAGAACAATGCTGTCTTAGAAAGGTTTTTATTTCTGTGAAGAGACACCATGAACACAGCAACTCTTATGAAGAAAACATTTAATTGAGGTGGCTCACTTATAGTTTCAGAGGTTCACTCCCTTATCATCATGATCTGGAGCATGGCAGCATGCAGGCAGATGTGGTGCTGGAGCTGAGGGTGCTACATCTTGCAGTCAACAGGAAGTTGACTGACTGTCACACTGAATTGAAGCTTGAGAAAAGAGACCTCAAAGTCTGCCCCCACTATGACACACTTCCTCCAACAAGGCCACATCTCCTAATAGTGCCACTTCCTTTGGAGGCCATTTTATTCCAAACTACAACATTCCTTTCCCTGGTCCCCAAAGGCTTATAGCCATAACATAATGAATAATGCATTAAGTACAACTTCAAAAGTCCCTATAGTTTATCACAGTCTTAAGAATGTTTAAAGTCTAAAATTCAGAATCTCTTCTGAGATCTATGTAATCTTTCATAAAATCAAAATCAAAAAACAGATCACACACTTCCAATATATAATGGCACAGGACACATATTACCATTCCAGAATGTAGGGAAGGGAACATAGTGAGGAAATACTGGACCAAACAAAGACCAAACACCAGCTGGGCAAACTCCAAACTTTGCATCTATGTCTGATGTCAAAACGATCTTCAGATCTCCAACTCCATTCAGGTTTGACTGCAACACACTTCTTTCTTTTGGACTGTTTTCACTCCCTGTTAGCAGCTCTCCTTGGCTGGTATCCCACAACTCTGGCATCTCTACCATCTTGGGTTCTCCAAGGCAATCCAGGCTTCAACTTCACACCTTCACACAATGGCCTCTCTACTAGGCATCCATTTAGGTACAGCCCTGACACATGCCTGGACTCAGCAGCTTTATTCCATAACTCCCTTTTTCTATCCTTAGCTCTAAAGCCAGAACCATGAGCCAAATTCTGCTGCTTACTGGGGCTGGAATATGGCCCTCTCATTCAATAATGTCTTCACTAGGTTTCTGTATTTCACTAAGTTCAACTATCCTAAAACTTGCTCTGCTGACCAGGCTGGCCTCAAACTCAGAGACCTGCCAGCCTCTGCCTTCCCAGTGCTGCAATTCAAGGTGTGTACTACCACCACACCTTTCTTCAGTAAGCTTTCTTCAGTTCCTTTTTGCAAGTTGGAAACTTAGCTAGGTGGGATCTTGCTCTGAGGTCACCACTCCCTTTATTTGATTTCTTAATCCATTTATCTCCTTGAATAAAGGATTTAGCTCTATTCTACTTTCTGGTGCCTCTTTTTTTTCCCCTCAAATATTTTTCTTTGCTCACCTTGCTCCTCTTCATTGTATATCTTCATTAGAGTTATCACTAATATCCACACGACGAGTCTATACTAGGCTGTGTTGAGATTTCTTCTGTCAACAGAAGTAATCCAAAATTCTTTACTTTAGCCTCAGACAGACTCTTCAGGCAAGGTCAAAAGGCAGCCACTTTTTTTTTTATTTTCATCAAAATATCATAAGACCAGCCTCTAGGCCACATACTAACATTCTTCGCTGAAACCTCTTGAGCCAGCTGCCAACATTTTAAATCATTATCGGCACCATTGTCTTCCATGCTCCTACTAGTATGCTCCATTAGGCAGTGCTTAAAGCATTCCACTGCTTTCTTAACCCACAGTGCCAAAGTCCAAATTTCTCCAAACAAATGCATGGTCAGGCCTATGACAGCAATACCTTAGTGCCTGGTACCAACTTCTGTCTTAGTTAGGTTTTTATTGCTGTGAAAAGACATCACGACCACAACAAGTCTTATGAAGAAAACATTTAATTGGGACGGTTCACTTACAGTTTCAGAGGTCCAGTCCGTTATCATCATGACAGGGAGCTCGGTGGCCTGCAGGCAGACGTGGTGCTAGTGCTAAGAGAGCTACATCTTGCAGGCAACAGGAAGTTGACTGACTGTCACACTGAGTTGAAGCTTGAGAAAAGAGACCTCAAAGTCTGCCCCTACTGTGACACACTTCCTCCAGCAAGACCACACCTTCTAATAGTGCTACTCCCTTTGGGGGCCATTTTCTTTCAAACCACCGGAAATGCAATCTCCCTCTGTCGTGGTATTTGGCAGATCATGTCCAAGCTTGTACAGAAGTTCCATAAGGAGAAGTACAGCAAGAGCAGATTCCACAGATTTTGTTCATAATCTGCCTGAGGATCGGCTTTGCAAGGGCATCATTCTTGTGTAATTGAAGATTTGGTGATGTTTTTATTGCGGTTGAAAGTACATTAATTCATCTTTATTTGCCAATGAATGTATTTTGAGACTGGACTTAGATGTCTGCGGAGTGAACGCTTTGAGTTAAGCACCTTAGTTTTTTAGAAAAGGAGTGCTGTGATAAAGCACTGTGATCAACAGTAACTTGGGGAGGAAAGGGCTTATTTCCATTTACAACTCACAGGTTACATTTAGTCACTGAAGACAGTTAAGGTGGGAACTCAAAGCAGGATCCCAGAGGCAGGAACTGAAGCAGGAGCCATGGAGGAATGCTGCTGACTGGCTTGCTCAGTCTGCTCTCTTACTATTCATGGCCACAGGTCCAGAGGTAGTACATCACTCACAGGCACCGGGCAAGAAAATGCTATACAGACTTGCCCAGAGGCGATCTGGGTAGAGGCATTTTCTCAGTTGTCTTACCAGATAACTCTAGCTTGTGTCAAGTTGACATACCCCAACCAGGACAGCATCTGTTAAATGCTAGGCACTTTTAAACACAAAATCTCACCATATGGTACAAAATACCCAGGATATGGGAAGAGCCACATGTTCATTTTTTTTTTTTCCTGTTGTTGAGGAAAGTGAGTCTCAAGCTGATAAGGGTACTTTGCTATGCCACATGCCTGTATTAGGATATAATCCAATAAGATTTGTGTTTTTCTCTTTCCCACTTCAAATTTATTGTTTTGCTTTCAATGATATTCTTCCTATTGGGAGATTTAACAGATACAAATGGAATTCCATGTAGGTTATCATGATTGAGACTGAAGTTGTATAAATATTGACACATTTTAATTTTTAAAGCTATGTTTCTTGTAGTTGTGCTTGCTTGTAGCTAATATAATTTAGTTTTTTGATATTTGGGAGCAGTTGTGACTAGCTCAGACATTTGATTTTTCAATCCATCCTGAATTTCTTTGTCTTCTGCCTAATCTCATTTTTTTTCTTTTCTCCCCCTCTTTAAACAAATTGTTATATGATCATCCATATTAGCATTAGAACTTACTGTTAATCTTTGATAGTTTTCCTGGTTAAAAGCAAAACGATCAACACCTAAGCTTAAGAGGCAAGTACAAGTACCCAGGAACCAGAGTATGTACACTCCTGAGATTTTGTTCTCAGTACTGTCTCTCGGTGAGACATAGGCCACATAGTGCTTTACCGCTGAGCTCTACCCCTTCAGTTGCCTCCTTGACATGGAGTCTTAGTTCTGCCTTTGTATAAATTGTCCCCATTACCCTCTCTGCTCTTTCTTTTGGCTCATTTAGTGGCAACGGATTTGCACTTGGCACTTTGTCTTTTCTTCCCACTTAGCTGGCCCATTTATGATTCCAACTTCCACCTAACCACAGATGCAGGCCATCTCAGGTTTTCTTACCTTTTTGTTTGTTTGTTTGTTCATAGTCTCTGATTCTGAACTTCCAGTTAACTTTAAAATCCTCTGAGAGTGGTCCTTCTCTGATGCTTTATAGCCTGTCCTTTCAGCTTCACTTCTCCTCCTTTATTCAGCAGTACAGAAAAAAAAAAGGACAGAAGACTACAAATAAAACAATTCCAAAATAGTCTCCAGCCCGGATATCGCTTCCTTTGTCAGAATACTGCTTTGGTCATTTTGAGGCAATGATACTTTTTCAAATAATGCAAGGTCCTAGTTTAGTTGAGATAGATGATGAGCATCTACTAGCATGGATCCATTAGTCTCTGATTAAACCTGATTTTTTCCTTTTCTATAAAGTCATCAGGACCAATTTCTTTGGAACTTTCAGAGCTTCTTGATGCCTAGGCAGCTTTCGGGATCCATAGGTGGATGCTCTTGACCTGGGGCAAAAAGAGCACTGAGTTCTGACTCTCCTCTATGTAGCTCATAATGGAGCTTTTCTAATATGCTATTGCATTTGATTAGATCAGTGTTCCTGTGAAACATCATGTTCTTGTTTTGTAGTCAGTGAATAAAGATCAAAAGAAAAGAGGCAAACCATATTTCTACAGTATCTTATAGTCACTTTGACTAAAAGGTAAGTGGCTGCTCCAGGACTTGTTGTAAGCGGGGAAGCTAGATGCTTTTGTTTCTCCATCTTATCACGGTATCTGGGTCACTCAGTCATGCAGCTATCAACGTGCAGTTCTTGCGGTCAGGGGTGCACCCATAGAGATTCTTCATTGTTCTCTCCTCCCCTCTCACCCTTCTGTGAACCTCCCACACACTCTTCTGCTCTTCTTAGACCCAAAGCTCAAGATGTTGATCTCATCTCCTGCATCAGTCCCTTTCCTCTCACCCACAGCCTCAGAATTCTTAGGACCTTATTCCAGCAACAGCAATCTGAACCATAGGAAGGAATCCTTTTCAACATATTGTGCTTCTGAGTATGTACTTTTGTGATAGTGTTAATTCTAGAGAACTGTGTTACAGGAACTTGGGCTTATCAGCATAGGTGTAGGTTTCCTGTGGAAGAGTGGTACTTGGGTTAAAAATCATTGGTATAGTATGGTGATTTAAAGGGAGGCAGGGATTTCAAGCAGTTCTCTGGAGGTCACTCTTGCCCTGAAGATGGAAACCTCCACAAAGCTGCTGTGCTTCAGCTATCACAGTACATGGGAACAGGGTGTGGAATTAAAGACAGAATGCCTGGTACCAGGAAGCCCTCTCCTAGTAGAATCAATAATGATCCATAAGATTCCTATATCAGCCTTTAATTTGTGTGTTATGACTAAGCTTCTCCTTTTTCTCTAATGCCCCTCTGCACTTGTACACCAACTCTGCCACACAAAAGTCTTGTCTGAGGCTTTTTTTATTCTATTAGCAAGTACTCAGTGATTCTTCTGCATGAGGCACTGTGGTGTTTTGTCTCTGTTCTTTTATTTTATCTCACTTTACTGTTCTCTTTGAGGTAGCATATCAGGTAGCCCAGGCTAGCCTCAACTCACTACATAGTCAAGCATGGCCTTGAACTTCAAATCTTCCCTGTTCCACCCTTGAAGAGCTGGACTTGTAGGTTTATACCACCATATCAGGTGCAGACATTTCTGTGGTTGATATATTGTGCACCCCAATAAACTTATCTGTGGGTCAGAGAACAGAACAGCCATAATATTAAACATAGAGGTTAGGTAGTGTTAGCACATGCCTTTAATCCTAGCATTCCAGAGGCAGAGAGATCTGTCTGGATCTCTGTGAGTTCAAAGCCACACTGGAAACAGCCAGGCATGGTGACTCACGCCTTTAATCCCAGGAAGTGAGCCTTTAATCCCAGGAAGTGATAACAGAAAGCAGAAAGGTATATAAGGCATGAGGACCAGGAACTAGAGCTGGTTAAGCTTTTAGGCTTTTGAGCAACAGTTCAGCTGAGATCCATTTGGATGAGGACACAGAAGCTTCCAGTCTGAGGAAACAGGATCAGCTGAGGAATTGGCAAGGTGAGGTGGCTGTGGCTTGTTCTGCTTCTCTGATCTTCCAGCATTCACTCCAATACCTGGCTTCAGATTTGATCTTATTAATAAGAACTTTTAAGATTCATGCTACACATTTCTTTTAAAGATTTTACAAACATCAGTCAGTTTAACCAAAGACAACACTAGTATAAACAATCACATACCAGCAGGGGGAGGAACGGAGAGATTGATTAGCTTGTCTTGGCTTGGTTAGCCAGGAAGTAACAAAACTGGTGCTGTCCCTCAGTGCATTCTGGTTGCAGAGCGCAGGCTCTTGACTGCTGCCATCACTACTGTTCTCCAAGACCCCTCTGCAGACACTCATACACACTCATTTCACCACCTTCATTTTGTTTAAGAATCATCTGTCTTCATCTAACCTACTCTACCTCATCTAACCTACTTTAAAGACAATGACTTATTGTTGATTTGGTTTGGACTTATCTGCCCTCCCTCGCCCACTGCCTTCAATTTAAATACTTTAATTTTTTGAGACTCTCATAATGTAAGTTCTGTATTAATATAATTTCTATTCCTTTTTCTCCCTTGTCTAACTCCTCTCATTTCCTCCCTCATTCCCTCTCAAATTCATGATTTTGAGTCCATTTAGTGTTGAATATTTAAATGTGTGTTTAGAGCTGAACACTTGGGATCACATAACCAACCCATCAGGGGACTCATCCCTGGAAAAGATGGATTCTCTCTCTCTCTCTCTCTCTCTCTCTCTCTCTCTCTCTC
>CABHPR010145938.1:32885-58321 GCA_902168415.1 Peromyscus melanophrys | reverse complement strand
GCCTTAAATACCTTTCTGTTTCCTGTCATCACTTCCTGGGATTAAAGGCGTGTGTCATTATGCCTGGCTGTTTCCAGTGTGGCTTTTAACTCACAGAGATCCAGACAGATCTCTGCCTTTGAAATGCTAGGATTAAAAGTGTGTATGCCACCATTTTCTGCCTTCTATGTCTATCTAGTGGCTGTTCTGTTCTCTGATCCCAGATAAGTTTATTAGGGTGCACAATATTTTGGGGAACACAATATCACCACAGATGTTATTTTTACTACAAGTAATGGAAAATCATTCAGTGGCATTGGCATAGCCAGTGAGGAATGTGTATAAGCTCACATTAGACGTTCATCAATGATAGGCCTAATGAAATTATCAAGGATTCAGGATTAGCTAATATGTTCCAGAAGATGAAAGTTCAAGTGCAAGGGAACAGAATGTTGCAAAACTACCCAACTACACCTTGCTATAGTCATGTGAGTGAACATCCGCCTCAGAGTATTTTATCCTTACTGACTGAAAAACTAATTCTTCCTCTTGAGAACTTTTTTAAAAGTTGATTTTCTTTCAACATCACTAGGTTGATGCCATGCCAATCTGCAAATGGTTTAATCAATTAATAAGATCTGCATAGTGAAATAAATAAATAAATATGGGACACACCTATTCATAGCCTTTGCAAACCGACTACATTTTGCCATCCCAGCTGGCTCTTAGAATGCTGAGTGACAGCCTTCCCTGAGTCCTCATACTCTTCAAGCCTCTGTAAAGTAGAAGCACAAACAGTACACTTGACGGCTGCAGTGTGAGAAGTAAATTATCTGTTAGCACAGCTTCTGTCCTCTGATACACTTGTGAACATGTGTTGCTGTGAAAACTGGTCAGGTCCTGATGAAAAGTCCCAGACCGTGGTAGGTTGTTCGATTCAGCTGTTCCTTCCTGGTGCATCTCCTGAGTCAGGGCTGTGTGATATTCTGTGCATGCAGGGTGCTCACAGTTCTCTGCACATGGATCTGCACATATCTCACTGTAATGAGCTCTCTAGCAACTGTGCTGCTTAAGAAGGTAACTCCCCGCAAGAAGCACCAGCATACCTGGCACTCACTCCTGTCTTGTGAAAGACGTCTTCCTTCCTTCCTCCATTGGTGGTGTAATGCTTTCTCTTTGGTGGCTCTTATCTGAAAACCTAAGTCCACTTGATCTGTTCTTTGCATCGTTCTGCCTATAATCTGCCTTTGCTCCTACCCAGAAGTGTGTCAGTCTGTTCTTTTTATCAGCAAGACTAACAAAAAATAGTTTTAAAAAAAGACATCAGCAACATACAGTTCTGGTAGTAGGAAACCAAGGTTTTCAGTTTAAGCATCCCACAATGGCTATCATATATAGGTCTTCAATTGTACCACGGTGAGTATGAGTTAATAAAATACATAAATACTTTAAAAACACAATTACAATGATTTTAGAAAGATAACCCAAAAATATTTATTTCACAAGGACTTTTATTTTTAAT
Source organism: Peromyscus melanophrys (assembly GCA_902168415.1). Taxonomy (NCBI): domain Eukaryota; kingdom Metazoa; phylum Chordata; class Mammalia; order Rodentia; family Cricetidae; genus Peromyscus; species Peromyscus melanophrys. The sequence goes on along the minus strand of CABHPR010145938.1, from coordinate 56,820 downwards.
GCAATATATTTATTTACTCTGAGAATTTCATACATAAATACAATATTTTTTTTAATCTTATCCATACTCACTTCCCTTCTAACTCCTCTAAAATTCCCCCATACTTCCATAGGTCCTACAGATCGAACTCAGGTTGTCTTGCTTGGTGGCAAATATCTTTATCCACTGAAATTTGTCACTGGCCCTATCTATAAATGTTTAATTAAAATCTTAAAGCTGAAGGAATGACATTTAATAGAAGACAACTAATCAAGAGAAGATAACTCAACTAGAAAAGTGGAGAAATAATTTTGGGATTGATGTTATAATTATGCTCTATTGTTATATGCCTGTAATTTCACTACAATATTTCTAGTGCATTTCCTCAGAGCTATGACAAACTTGTATGAAATGCTTAAAGGTTTCTTTATGAGGTAAAAATATGAAAACTGATGACACATCTCACAAACTAATGTTCTTAGTAATTTCCTGTGAATATATGTGTCTGCCTCCAAAGTACCATTCCTACATTTCATGATGGCAGCATTTTTAACATGCTTTCACTTATGAAAGCATCATTGGAAATACTTTTCATTTAAGTTAGTGAATGAAAGGCTCCTGAATTTATATTGACACTTCTACAATCACGACCTTTATTTTCCTCAGCTATCATTTAAAATTACAGCATCCTCCTGTATTTCAGAGTCAACGCTGATGATATTAGATAGAACAAACTTAATTTACAATACAAGAGTAGGAGACCTAATTCATATCTACTTAATAAAATCATTGCATTTAACTAGACCTGTCCTATTTTGGGTTCAATCATTTTGATAGATACAGTTTAACCTTGGTGGATTGCATTGATGTTACAGTCACGTCTTCTATGAGGGAGCTGCTATGCTTACCAAAGTCTGGCTGCTATTGAATGAACAATTCACAATGTACAAAGTAGAGGATAAGATATCATTGTGCATATTTTATTTATTAAGGCTCATACCAGCTCTCTGAGGCCAATGTTATTTCCATTTTATAGAAAAACACAATGAGATAGGAAGATAAAACAAATTGTCTCAACTTACACAGGTCTTGAATAGCGGAAGGACTTATGCTTAAGTTTTCTACTTGACTTGAAGCCCAAGACTATTACCATTGTATTATCTTGCTCTAAATATGGCCTGGCAGAAAATACCGACAGTCTCAGGGATGAAAAACATTTGTAACATCAGTGCATTAGCCAAGATTATTGCTAAGACTAAGCAGCCCATTATGGAACTAGGGGCAAATGATTGTAACTTTGGTGACCTTGATCTTCCTACCTTTAAAACAGGAATATGAAAATTAATTATCTTGAAAATTGCTCTGAACACTAAAGTTTCCTAAATCTATCATCCATAGACTCTGGTCTGCCATTTTCTAATTAAGAGGTTGGTAGTAGTTTCCCCTTATGGCAGTTTTAGTCATCTACAAACTGGAAGTAATATTAGCATCTATCCATCCAAATGAGATATAGTCCATGTCAAATAATCAAAACAATACCTGAAACATAGGAAGTTATCCTGTGCTCATTGTTATCATCACATTGTCATTATAAAAGGTCAAAATTTACCAAAACAAAACAAACAAACAAACAAACAATAAACATTTAAGCTAGGAGGTGGTAATGCACACCTTTAATCCCAGCACTCAGGAGGTAGAGGCAGTCGGATCTCTGAATTCAAAGCCAGCCTGGTCTACAGAGTGAGTTCCAGGACAGCCAGGGCTACACAGAGTAACATTGTCTCAAAAAAACAAAAAAAAAAGACAAAAAGAAAAAGAAAAGTCAATAATTACTAGTACTAATATCATAGTAGCAAAATATCCATTTCCCAGCTGAAATTGATCCTATCACACATGTGATGATATAGTTAAGATAATCAAATGGGCCATCAGTAAGTAGCACAGCTACACTGTCCCAAAGAGCAGAAATCTCATCACCAACCGACAGATTTATAGCAGTTATGTACAATAAAATAATATTCCATGGTTATTGAATTCTAACTGTATCTTGGTGAGGGTTTGAACAGAAACAGTGGAAGCACACTTGTCATTACTTGTTAATGCAACAACAGACACTTGGAAACCTCTACTTCCTTAATCTTTTGATGGAGCAACACGTACAGAAGTCTTGAGCCTAAATGCCAAACCTTTGCCTACAGTGTTTTTAGTGTCCAGGTATTCATGAGAGGGACAATTACACAGTGAGGAAGAAGATAGAGTGGTCCTGAAATAAAGGCAACAATTTCTATAAAAATACAAAAAAAAAAAACCAAACACAGTTCTCTCTGTGTGTCCTTCTCTGTCTCTGTCTCTGTCTCTGTCTCTGTCTCTTCTGTATCTGGATGCTCAGAATAATAGGAGACATATGAGATATTTTAAAAGTATTTAGTGGGGCTGGAAGAATTGGCTCAGGAGATCAAAGCAGTTGTTCTTGCAGAGGACCCAGGTTAGGTTCCCAGCATTCACATGGAGACTCACAACCATCTGTAACTCCAGTCGAAGGGTATTCAGCACCATCTTCTGACCTCCACAGGCAACAGGCATGCAAATGATAAACATACATACATGCAGGCTAAATATCTATACACATAAAGTAAATAAATATTAAAAAATAAAGGCACTTAATAACACTTGTTGAGGGCTAAGGGTGTAGCTCAGTTAGTACGGTGTGTACTAAGCATGTGTAAAAATTTATTGTAGCTGAAAGTTTTCCTGTGTCCCACCCAGTCTGAAGCCACCAGACCCAAGTAAACACACAGAGGCTTATATTAATTAAAACTGCATGGCCATGGCTCAAGCCTTTTGCTAGCTAGCTCTTATATCTTAAATTAGCCCATAACTATTAATCTATGTATTGCCACATGTTCTGTGGCTTTAACTGCATTCTATTACATGTTGCTCCTTGGGTGGCCCTCCCAGCCTTGTTCCTGTTTCTCTCCTTGCATTTCCCACCTGCCTCTAAGCTGCTTTGCCATAGGCCAAATGGTTTTATTTATCAACCAATCAGAGCAACACCTATTTACAGTACAGAAAGACATTCCCCCATCAATTTATATTATATCCCTAGCCTAATATAAATGATATGAATGAATGGATTTGGAAACAACCATTTTGAATGAGGTAACCCAGATTAGAAAGACAAATACTGCATGTTTTTTTCTCATTTGTGGTTATTATGATTGAATCTATTGATATGTGCATCTCATTTGGAATAACCACAGGGGTCAAGAAATTAGTAAGGTGCCATGGGGTACTATCAGAAGACAGAAGATATAATACATTGATCTAAAGAAGCAAAGGGAGGTAGAACAGGAATGGTCAAATGGAGTTGAAAATTAGAGAAAAGGGTAGAGGAAGGAATACCTAACACCAAAGACCTTCTGAAAAAGTCAGGAAATATTACTACTGGAGAAGCTTCCTACAATATGGTAATATATATGTAAAAAGAATGTAAATGGCCGGGCGGTGGTGGCGCACGCCTTTAATCCCAGCACTCCGGAGGCAGAGCCAGGCGGATCTCTGTGAGTTCGAGGCCAGCCTGGGCTACCAAGTGAGTTCCAGGAAAGGCACAAAGCTACACAGAGAAACCCTGTCTTGAAAAAAACCAAAAAAAAAAAAAAAGAATGTAAATGTAGTTACCCTATAAAGGGGAAGCAATGATATTAATAGGTACCATAGGCTAACAAATAGAAAGTCCAATGTCAGGAATAGTTTACCCCTATTGAGGTTGTTGGCCAGGGAGTTCCCATAGACTCCCTCTAAATATTACAAGTTATTTTACAGTGTTATTGGTTATCTTCCATAACTTTACATAAGACAATATTGCAGAAGACATCACATACTTAGATTATAGAACATGAAAAAAACAAGCTGGTATTGACGTGGAAACTTCAACCCTACTGGCTAGCTTTCATAGTACTAGAAATTGCTATGTATACCATTGGAAGAGAAAAATAATTAACAGTCCTATCCAGCTGTGATCCCTATGAGCTACATTAATAACCTGCTTGAAAAGATATGCCCACTGATGTAATAGTAGCACAAATGTTATGGGAGTAACCACACTCTTTCTGATTGGATTTAAGACCTGCTCCACAAAATGTAATCCATACCTGGCACTGTAATGAGATGAAAGCCTGTGGTAGATAGATCATAGCTACTAGGGGGAAACCTATTACTATTACTATTACTCTGCAAATGGGACCTTAAACCAATTCCTATTGACTTCTTGTTATATACATACATTACTGCATCTCTCAAACTATGTCTTTTTGCAATAGACAGCAGTTAACAGAGACCCACAAATTATCCAGGTGCAGAGAAAAAGCAATTGTGGAGTATCAACCCAAAAAAAAAACAAACACTAAATGGGACACCTATATTGCACTCTGTTCATTGTGGAAGAGGGGATGGAAAGACTATAAGGGCCAGAGGCAGTGGATAAATACAAGGACATGGTGTTTTTCAGACACAAAGGACTGATGTATATATGGGCTCACAGTGTTGTAGCATTACACCCAAGATCTGTGTAAGCACAAGCAGGAGAAAATTCCAGCATGGATGGGGAAGGAGAGCATGAAATAACACTCCCCTAGCCGAAGAGCTATTGTCAATTGATATCTTCCAGGAAAGGGAGAGTTATTTTTCTTTAAGGGTGTAGGCACTAATCAATCTAACACACTCCAGTGGATGGTCACACAATTAAGAGTGTATTAGCAGCACTAACAGGTCTCAGTAGGTTTTACAAAAATAAAAAATGGAATAACAATCTTGGGCTCTGCAAGAAAAAGCACATTCTCTGGCTTATTATTATAGTCCCAGAGCCTAGATTTTATATAAATGTGTAATTCTATTATGAAAATTAATGTAATAAATAAGAAATGGATATGAAAATTTTACCTGGTGGGACCTATTGCCCTCAAACTCAAGGAAGCATTTCATTTGCCGAAAAATGATTTCACCAGACAAAAACATATGAGTAAAACAAACATTTATGAGACAATCAATTTCTACCAATCTATTCATATTATAAAATATATTTGTCAGATGTACCTCAAGACTTAAGGTAGCTGTCAAGTTCACAGAATATAGCCAGCCCTTTGTATTTGACCCTTGTTTTCTGCCAGCAGCACTTGAACTATGAGGACTTTTTCCAGTTCTGACAGCGCAAAAATTTTCCACCTGATGGCAGAAAGCCAAATGTTTTCTTTCCCTTTGTGGCCACAAACAGATGGCTCATGGTTAAGTAGCTAATAAATCAAAATTTACATGTACAAGAAGGTCCAACCACGAAGTGTTCATTTACACTTATAATTGGCCTACTGATGCCAACAAGGGTTATTTAATCAAAACTTTTGAGTGATTGAGTATTTACATGCTATTTTATTTCTTTTTCAAAATTGTAGATGTTGATTTTTAACTCTTTTATGTATTAGCCATGGTTGCCCATAAGAAAAACGATTGAATTTTATATATGTGTATGAAGATATATGTCCACATATATAAGGCAAAAGAGGAAGATAGCAAGGGAGAGAGAGAATGGAAGGAAGAGGGAGGAGAGTGGGATCAAGAGAGAAAGACAGGGAGGAGGAGGAAGAGAAGGAGTAGAAGGAGAAGGCAGGAGAAAGCAGACTGACTGACTGACTGACTGACAGCTAAAATACCTTGGAAGCTTTGCCAGTGCAAATTCTTAAGTGCGAAGTGAGCAGGCTGTGCAATCAGGAAATATTTGCAGCACAATAAGGGCACCTCTACGAGCCAGAGATGTGCCCACGTTACAGCTGAAGTCTAAGACAGTTTCCCAGGGAACCCCCTACTGTTTAAGGTTGTCAGGCTTTGCTTTTTCCAATACTTCAATGAGATTGAATGAATCTCACCAGCACTGCAGAGGAGGGATTCCTTTAGAAACAATCACCAATTTAAGTGCAAATTTCATTCATAAACACATTCACTAAAACACCCAGAATAAGGCTGGACCTTATTTGGGCCCCAGGTCACAGGAAAAAAAAAAACAGCACATGTAATTAGCCGTGGTTTGGTTTGCCTGTTTGTTTCTGTTTTCGTTTTTTAATGTTTGTTTCTCCTTTCTTTGCTCCAATACTCTTAGATCTCAGAGTCATTACAGTTTCCATAGAACTCCTTTTATTTAAAAAATAATTGTAGTAGCCTGGAAAGTCCCAAGCCTACTTCCATCTTCCCCTCCACCTCACTGGATAGCCAAGGACTTTCTGGTCTACCTCTGTACAGGAATGGAGATGTTCTGGCTACCTGTCACAGCAAAGGTACTACTTCTCACAGGAACAAATGAGGAAACAGAAAATCCCCCCCTAAGGAAGCTCATTGCAGGTGAAAAACTAATTGGCTTATTGGAATAAACAAAACCCACAATAGCAAAAAAAAAAAAAAAAAAAAAAAAAAAAAACTTATTAGTAAAGTGATGAAGATTTTAAGGCTTAAAATGATTGTTGATTGTTCTCAGTAATAACTACTTTTTAATTTTATTTTTTAAACTTTATACATATGTACTGTATTTATATCAACTCTCCCTTTGCTCCCTCCAATATCTTCTGTTAGTGATATTTATTATTGCTATATATTAAATATATATACTTATATATGTATATATACATATATGCTGTTTAATCCATATAGTGTTGCATATATATATTCATACACACACACACACACACACACACACACACACACATATATATATATATATATATATATATATATAAATTGTTTTAGGGCTCACCATATGGTATTGGGTAACTGGTTGAATGTTCATCCCTGAGAAAGACTGACTCTTTCTCTTCCAGCAGTAATTGAATGCCTATAGTTTTTCATCTAGATGTGGGTCTCAATTAGAGTTCCCTCATACTCACTGCATGTCAACTGAATGGTGGTTGAAAATGCCAAGAACGCATCTGACCACTGAGCTAGTTATCCTGGGTGCTGTAAAGAAGGCTGAGGAAGCCATGGAGAACAAGCCAGTAAGCAAAACTTCTCCATCACTTCTGTTTCAGTTCTTGCCTCCAGGTTCCTCCCTTGAGTTCCTGCCCTGATGCCCTTCAATAATGGATTGTAAGCTGTAAGATAAAATAAACCCATTCCTCCCAAAGTTGATTTTGGTCATAGGCCACAGCCATAGAATGCAAAGGAGGGCAGTGCTCAGTATGAAAAGACATTTTAATCTTTAGATTAAAGGTTTTTTTTATTATTTCTTGAATATGTGAGAAAAGAATACTTTATTCCCCGCCCCCTTGTGTGTGTGTGTGTGTGTGTGGTAATGATGGTGAAACTTCTCTGTGCCTCTTTGCACAGCAGCCAGTTCTATTCAAAATGTATAAAATCACTTTCATGAAGACTTTGCTAATATCACTTCTTGCTTCTTTCTCTAGGAATGCCCCAGTGGGGTTGTTAATGAAGAAACTTTCAAGGAGATTTACTCGCAGTTCTTTCCACAGGGAGGTAAGCACAAATGTGGACTTGTTAACAAATTCGCAGACTTAGAGTTATGCATGCAATCTTGAGTTTGGTTTAATCTTTCATAGTGTGGCTCTCCATTTTTAATCTTCATGTGAAAGAATTAATGCACAGCATAGAAGCTCATAGAACTTTGAGTGTATTATAAAAATAAGCTACATTCAAATCATTAAATCTCTAAAAGGCTATTTCTCAATTTAATTCAAGTAATCTGGTATGCTGTTCAGCACGATGATTCTCACGTGCACTCTGCTTTCTGACCTTTATTAGGGGTCCTAAAAGTGGCTTAAGGCTCTATTGAGCACATCGTGCTACTCATTTGATTTTTCTCAGCTCTCAAAATTAGGACAAATGCAATTACCTTCAATTTACAGATGTGAAATCTGGGGCTTAGCGAAGTTAAATGATTCGATTAGGGTCACATATCAACTCAGTGGCAGATCTGGGTTATAACCTAGATTTTTTTTTGTATAGCTCTAGTTAGTGTACTTTCTGCTATCTTCTTTTCCTTCCAGTAAATTCTTACTATAACCTCCCACCTGAGAAAATTAATAAAAATCTAGATACTATTTTAATAGTAATAAAAAACAGCACAGTATAATGGTGCGGCCTGCGTGTTAAAGATGAGTCAGGAGATGCATGGGCCACTGTGTCTTCTCTAACTTGTTATTGAGACCAGTGTGTGCCCAGCTACATGTGAGGAGAAACCAGAGCAAAAGGATGTGGCCCCTCTCCAAATATATAATCCTATGGTCTCTTTAGCAGAAGACAATATAAAGCCAAGTCAATATAAAATATGGCTAAGTGCAGCTTCTGAGATGTGGAGTTAAAAATAGTACTATGTGAGCCAGCTACAGACTTAATTAGATGTTCTGCTGAATCATGGGCAATTAAAAAGAATCTAATATATGCCTAGCTCTGGAAGCCGCCTCCTTCACCACTCAACCTCCTTCCCTGGGATTTCTCTTTCTTATAAGTATGGAAATTAATGTGCAGAGAGACAAATTCACTTCTGGAGTACATACTTAAGTCATCCATGGCCTCATTATCCTCTCAGGAGTTTTCCTGTTCAGGATGATGTCTTTCAGATTTAGAGGGCAGCAGAGATCACTGGGTATAGGTAAATGGAGTGTAAGCAAAGAGATAGCATAAAAAACAAAGGTGAGAATTTGTGGGAAACTGACAGGATTTTAGTAATTAACTAAGTTGTATGGTTAAAAAAAAAGAAAAAGAAAAAGTATTGGTGATAATATCCAGAAGTCTGTCATGGTTGTCAGGTAATTTTGTACAAGATTTGGGATCTAATGATCTCAACTTTGAACAAATTACATTTAAGTAGCCAGGGAGTATTTAGTATCAACAAGAAATCAGTAGAAAATAGAATCAGAAGAGAAGTCAGAGAAAATGACAGAGATTTGGAGCTTACTAACAATGAAGTAGTGAATTGACCCACATTGAAATTACTTGGAACAGTGTGTCTATATAAAATAGAAAGCCTCATGAGTTGGGCATGAGGGACTCGAAGAAAATATATCCATGAAGGCTACAGAATGGACAATCAGAGACATAGAAATAAGTACAAGGAAAATTGACAGTTCAGAAGATAAGAAAATAGAGACATTAAATTGAGTATCTTTCAGGAAGGTAAGGATTTGAATACATCCTCAGGACACAGCAGCGTGAAGAAGGACATGGAAGTCATTGTTGAACTTGATCTGAGCAGCTTTCATAAAGGGTGTCAGACATACACAAGAGCCCAACTTCAGAGACTAAGGGGGTAAATGGGAAGTATGCAGACAATGACACCCAATAGAGAAGGTACTTGAAGACAACTAGTCAGGGAGAGGTAAGAGGTTTAGAAGAACCAGAAAGAGGGCACCAGGCAGATACGGAGGATGAACATATATTTTTATTTTATTTTATTTTATTTTACAATACCATTCAGTTCTACATATCAGCCACGGATTCCCCCTCCCGCCCCCCTCCCCTTCCCCCCAGTGCAACCCCCCATTCCCACCTCCTCCAGGGCAAAGCCTCCCCCAAGGACTGAGATCAACCTGGTAGACTCAGTCCAGGCAGGGCCAGTCCCCTCCTCCCAGGCCAAGCCAAGGGACCCTGCATAAGCCCCAGGTTTCAAACAGCCAACTCCTGCAATGAGCACAGGACCCGGTCCCACTGCCTGGATGCCTCCCAAACAGATCAAGCCAATCAACTGTCTCACCCATTCAGAGGGCCTGATCCAGCTGGGGGCCCCTCAGCCATTGGTTCATAGTTCATGTGTTTCCATTCATTTGGCTATTTGTCCCTGTGCTTTATCCAACCTTGGTCTCAACAATTCTGGCTCATATAGACCCTCCCCTTTCTCGCTAAGTGGACTCCCGGAGCTCCACCCGGGGCCTAGCCGTGGATTTCTGCTTCCAGATCCCTCAGTCATTGGATGGGGTTTCTAGCATGACAATTAGGGTGTTTGGCCATCCCATCAACAGAGTGGGTCAGTTCGGGCTGTCTCTCTACCACTGGCAGCAGTCTATTGTGGGGGTATCTTTGTGGATTTCTGTGGGCCTCTCTAGCACTTTGCTTCTTCCTATTCTCATGTGGTCTTCATTTACTATGGTCTCCTATTCCTTGCTCTCCCTCTCTGTTCTTGATCCAGCTGGGTTCTCCCGCTCCCCCAAGCTCTCTTTCCCTCGACACTCACCCTTCATTTCCCCCACTTATGTCCAGACTGTTCATGAAGATCTCATCCATTTCTCCGTCATTGGGCGATCCCCATGTCTTTCTTAGGGTCCTGTTTTCCAGGTAGCCTCCCTGGTGATGTGAGTAGCAGTCTTTTAACAAAGGCTGGAACTTTACATACAAAAAAAAGGATCTTGCAAAGAGAGAGCTTCAGTAGCTTAATACAGAGGGCTTATAATACATAACACTCCAATCTCCAGGAAGGCACATACCTAGTCCTTCATTTTACCTTTGAAATCTACTCAACACAGGAGGCAACTACTGCCTCTTCCTGTGCTTGTGGCCTCAGACTTTGCCATTTACCTGACTGTAACCATCCTAAGGCACTTATCACTCAAAACAGCAAAACAAACCAATATCATCTTCCAAAGGATGTTCAACAGTATCTGACTGGCCTCTCTGGCTGGGATACTTCTTCCCTTGACCATGATTGATTTTCAAAATAAGTCAGTAATCCTGTTAAAATACAGGCCACATTATGTCACAGTTCCTCCTGAAAGATTCCAAAATGCAAATTATGCATCACAACATGCACTGTTGTTATGGCTTCTGATCACCCTGATCTCTCGCGTGCCCACCTCCCTCCCCCTTTTTCCCTTCCCTGCCTCTCTCTGTCTTTTCCTTCCACAGTCTCTATGACTCATTCTGTTCTAGCCATGTAACCTCTTTGATATTAAAATCAACAAAAAAACAAACAAACAAGAAAAAGCAGCAGACATTGTTGCTTGTGGATCCATGAACACACTAGTTCCTGTCCCTAGGAATCACTTTGCTACAGTCCACATCTCTAATTCTCAGCACTATTTTGTTTTTTTTTTATTGAAAAAAAAATTGTTTCACAAGATGTATTCTGATCATGCTTTTACCCTCATAACTCCTCTCAGATCCTCTCCACCCCCCCACTCCCCACCCACTTCTTTCTCTTTCTCTTTAGAAAACAAAAACAAAGAAACAAACAAAAATGAAGACTTTTCCTGGCTATTTCACCTTAAAAATATAACCCTGAATTCATCATGGCTCTCCACTGACTTCCATTTCTTTCCATTATTGAAAACCGGCGAATAACACATACTTTACTTCCTTGTTATTGTTTACTGCCTTTCACACCATTAGAAAGTCAACTCCAAAGGACTGAGGAAATAAAAGAATGAAGATAATGTTAATCATGAGATTTGTAAACAATTCCACCATTTTGAGCCAAATTTGAAGCAAGCTTAAATCAAATTAAATCTCTGGAATTCCCAGCTGAGTGGTCCTGAGACATACGTTGTAGGGTTTTTTTAAGGACAAACCCTTATGGACACCATATTTTCCATGTGGCTTAGCTGTTATTTTTGAAGAACTACAATTCACAGAATCCCAGGAATTTAACTAGACCCTGGGCAGAAGGGGCTTACAGGTTAATTTTGGGGTCTTACACCCCTGCCTTGGCACCCACCTTAATTTGTGTCCTGGATCAAACCCTTGACACTGTGATGAGTACTTGTTTATATTTGGATCTAACAACCATCAGCTCAGCGGTATCCAGATAGCAATTATCATCAAGATGAGGCATCAATGATAAAAAGAGCCAACAGTAATTAGCAGAAGCAGAAGGGCCAACGGCCCTGTGATGGCTGACATCAGAGTTACTATCTTGGAAATGGATGGGGCACCAGTCATTTATTTTATCTCAGATACCCATCTTGTAATACTTCTTTGAGTACAACCACATTATAATCATGAATCGTTCATATATAAATAAAAATTTTTTCCTTAAAGTTACATAATACCTCTTTGTTCTGAATAAAGCAGGCCAAGTGCCCTACCATATTGCAGAACTATTTCAGTTAATGAATTTATCTGTTGATAAATCTGAGCCCACTTTTCTGGTATGCTCTTTGACATCATAGGTAGCCATTCTCTTTCCTATGCCAGGAAACAGTTTCCTTTTGACTTAGCACTGCAGTCTGTTTGGCGGGAGCAAGAGATAATGTACTCTCTTCTGTTACTACTTCTAACTGAAATTAGGTCATCACTGTCAGGCCCCAAAAAGGCTGAAAAACTAGCCAAAGGCTGATCAATGGGGCATTCTTCAGAAGCATCTGGTTAGCTGACTCAGCTGAAGAGACAGGGAGCAATCATATCAGCTAAACTAGTTTACATCAGCTTTCAGCAAGTCCAGAGCTCAGCAGTTTGCAGTCCACAGATGATCCCTGGATGGTGTCTGTGAGACAAGTGGAAATATGTTGAAACAAATAAAGACCAGGGACAGGAGTCTTAATTAATTAGACTCCTTAATTTAGGAATTTAAAGGAAAACCTTACATTTGAAACTTTCAGGCCCACAGTCCTAGTAACTGGGGAAGGGTAGGAGTCTCAAGAGAAAGGGAGAGATCCAATTCTCAGGAATAGCCAGGTGTGGAAACATAGACTGTACTCATCTGGAGTCCATTTGATCTGTGAGAGGTGGATCCAAGTCTTATGACCTCTTTGCCTCCTGAAACTTCCTGAAACCCACATTATAAAAAAACATGAACATATTTTCCTCTATCCAGAGATCCAGATATATGGAGTGGACAGAGATGTTTTAGCCTGATTAAAAGCATCTTTAAGTCTATATTTAGAAGACAACCAAAGGAAATTTAAAATCTTGAGCTTGTGACTGAATAGTAAATAGTCAGTGCTCTACTAGCTTATCAGAATTCCACCGACCAATGTTAAAATTCTAAACCTTTGAAATCTCAGTATGACAATAGCGTAGAAAAGGGAAGAGGAGTTTAAAATATCTCCCATTTTTTATTTACCTTAAATCATTTTTATAACTTTACAACTTGCCTTTGTATATCATAAACCACTTTTCTGAGACCTTCAGAACTTATTAAAGCTTTTATATCCTTAGACATTTATATACCTTAGAACGTATTCTTAAACCCTCAGAACTTACTTTGAACCCTTTGTTTTCATCTAATCATTTTCCAGAGATTCAAGTAGTTGGTACTGAGAACAACCATTACAAAGCATGCCCCTTTAGTGAAAAGTTACAGCTGAAACCTGTTTATCCTTTAGTTTGAAGCCTGTTAGCAGGGCAAACCTCTTTGCCTTTTCTTAACAAGAGACCTAGTAGCTTTAACTAACTAATGAACTAACAAGGTGGCTGCATGCTGGGGATGTCTTTCTGTATGCTGTGAATGTGTTGCTCTGATTGGCTGATAAATAAAACACTGATTGGCCAGTAGCCAGGCAGGAAGTACAGGCGGGATAAACAGACAAGGAGAATTCTGGGAACAGGAAGGCTGAGTCAGGAATCGCCAGCCAGACACAGAGGAAGCAAGATGTGAAGGCAGAACTGATAAAAGATACCAAGCCATATGGCTAAACATAAATAAGAATTATGGGTTAATTTAAGTATAAGAGCTAGTCAATAGTTAGCCTGAGCTAATGGCCATGCAGTTTTAATTAATATAAGCTTCTGAGTGATTATTTTATAAGTAGCTGCAGGGTCCATGGGGCTGGGCAGGACTGGAGAAAACTTCAGCTACAGCTGCAGTCTTGGGGTAAGGAGATGGTTGCCTGTTGCTTACAAGCTGACAAAGATACAGCTAGCACAGCTGTCAACACCATCAGATATCTGAGAAGGATAAATTATATAAATTATAGTGCAAAGTATCCATTACAATGACAGAGACCAGGCCAGAGTCCATTCCCTGGACAGTCATTCCAGTCCCCGGTGGTCTCCATGGCATTGAGAACAGAGCTACTAGGACAGCATCAGTCTTCAGCTACCAGGCCCAGAAGATGAGAGGCTTTTCTGCAAAGAAGGAACAAGGGTGATTGACCTTTCTTTGTCTCGGGAAAGGGGAACAATCAACTCTCCAGTGTCTTGCTTGTCCACAGCTTGAATTGGGTCTTGGCAGTAGACAAAGCATTGGGGCAGTTTTGCCCAATGTTTAATGTTACCACAACCCAGGTAGAATCATCATCATGTCCATTATCTTCCTGAAGATCTTGGGGGTCACTGCAAGGATCTGGGAATCTCTGTCTGTCATAGTACATTTAAACATCTTAAATGTCACATTCAACAGATCTCTGATAAGTTTAAGAACCATTATCTATTAAGTATATCTGAGCAAACAACCCTGGCTTGTTTGTTTTAGTTACTTACTTTTGGCTAGGCCTTGAAAACATATAGAGGGGGCTAAATAAAGCTGTTTTTTTGTAATTAACTACATTAGTACTTAGAATGACCATAAACACAGTTTTTAAAGCTTTTTTAAAGCTATTATATAAGTATTGTGTTTAAATCTTATCTTTTATAAACCTTATTTCTTTCTTTTTTTTTTTTTTTTTTTTTTTTTTTTTTTGGTTTTTCAAGACAGGGTTTCTCTGTGTAGCTTTGCGCCTTTCCTGGAGCTCACTTGGTAGCCCAGGCTGGCCTCGAACTCACAGAGATCCGCCTGGCTCTGCCTCCCGAGTGCTGGGATTAAAGGCGTGTGCCACCAACGCCCGGCATAAACCTTATTTCTAAGACAGGAATTATCATACAAAAATCCTATCCTGGTTTAAAAGTTTCTTTGGTGACCTGTTGTTTCCTTGGTTGGCCTATACCACATGGTTGCCCTTAACGAAGATGATGGTGAAGCCATATGGCATTTTTTTTCTATAACACTAGCAAAGATGACTTCCAGCCAGGTAGCTGCCCAAAGAAGGTGGTAAAGTCACATGATATCCAACATCTCCAACTCTAGCTGAGATGCTGACCAGTCACATGTTGCTCATATCCCCAAATGGAATCATGTCACATGGTTTCTTTAAAATTACCTATGTGAAGCCAGGCGGTGGTGGCACACGCCTTTAATCCCAGCACTCGGGAGGCAGAGCCAGACAGATCTCTGTGAGTTCAAGGCCAGCATGGGCTACCAAGTGAGTTCCAGGAAAGGCACAAAGCTAAACAGAGAAACCCTGTCTCGAAAAACCAATAAAATAAAATAAAATAAAATAAAATAAAATTACCTATGTACAGATTTTTAACTATCAACCTTGTTACAAGTTTTAGATTAACTTTTTTGTTACAGATATTACAGATTTTTAACCATACCCAATAAATACATAAGAAAATAATCCCTTTAGCTATTCTTTTTTTTTCTGTCTCTGTTCTTGATTCCAAACATAGAGACTTTAAAACCTTACCTGAGTATGAACTAGGGTAAGCCATAACTCAATTCCAGAACCAGACTTTCAATAAAGTAGAATAGCATAAAACAACTTCAATATTATCCATACCCAAATGACATTTGAATGCCTATTGCATTAGCTCCAGTGGCCAGAAAGCCTAGAGGTAAATTCTGAGTCTGGGTGGCTGACAGGTAAGCTCACACAATCAAGACAAGTCAGAAACAAACATGCAGTGATCACAGTGCATCCATGCATTACAAAACAGACAAACAGAACTTTCCTTACCTTCTCTAATACTGTAATTTCAAGGCTAGAGGGGCAATGGGACTTTCTGGTATGGCCAGAGGTTGTAAGAGTAGCAGCTGGACAGTCTTGTGAGCCTCCACAGTCTGCAGCTATGGCCCATGGTACTGGAGTTGCAGCTGTGCTGCAGGGACCAGCTGAAGCAGGGCTCACCTGCCAGCTTCCGTGTGGGGCCACAGGCTTTTCTTTAAAGCTGTCTATCGATTCCCAAGCCTGGCTCACTGCAGCCCAAGGTCCTAAAGCTCCACTATTTCTGTTGTTCATCAACTCAGTTGCTATGAGTCAGAAAGACAGATATAGATTAAGATAAGACACAAAGCCAAAAATGACCACAGAGAACATAAAACCAGAGGACAACAGAAAACATGAGACAATGACATTTAACAAACAGGGTCTTCTACTTCAGAGGCCAACCAGTCTGACCAAGAGAAATTGTCTTATGGCCTTATACAACCCAGATGTTAGGAAACCATTAGGCTGGGTCTCCTTAAGACCTTCTTGGCTCCCAAATCCATGTTCTGTCTAGCCCAACCCACAGCTTGGCACCCAGTCATAAAATGTCCCTAACGTTCCTTAGCTCTGTTGTGCAGCCTAGACATTGGAATCCTGTTGACAACCAAACTACCAGACCTCTCTGTGTAAAAACTTCATGTTTGGGCTCCTGGCCTCAACAGAGAGTTGTCAGGGCTTCAAGGTCAGAAGAGTGAATTTGATGGCTGTGGCTGAACTCTCCAATTAATCAGAATTAACCTGTGGGTCATGAGCCATCTCCCTTTACCCCAATGAAGGATTGGGGGTCATGTCAGGCCTCCTACATCCCCAGATAGAGTACCCCATAACCAAAAATCCAGAAAACCAGGCAGGAAATTCTCACAGGAACCTAGCTAAAAAGGGCTTTTCTGACTTACCACAAAAAGAGGCTTCCATAGAAAATCCTTGCTATTTCCTTTTTTCAAGCCTGCCCATTCACTGCAGGGGTCCCCAGAGCTAGAGAAAAGGGCTTGGTTCCAGAATTTGCAGTGAAATAATCTTTCTTATCTCACTGGTGCCTCCAAATGCTTAACTTGAGATTTGCAAGAGAAAAACTAGTTCCACCATTTTGAGCCAAATTGAAGCAAGCTTTAATTAAATATTAAATACTGGCCAGGTAGATGGACTCTGGCCAGGTCCACTCCCTGGAATTCCCAGCTAAGTGGCCCTGAGACACATGTTGTAGGGCTTTTTAAGGACAAACCCATATGGAAACGGTATTTTCCCACATGGCTTGGCTATTATTTTCCAAGACCTACAACTCATAGCATACCATGAAGTCACCTGGTCCTTAGGCAGGTGGAACTTACAGGTTAACTTTTGATTAACAATATCTTACAATGCCTTACAATATCATCTCACATGGTGGCTAATTGTTTCATATAAAAATTAGATTGTCAGCCGGGCGTTGGTGGCGCACGCCTTTAATCCCAGCACTCGGGAGGCAGAGCCAGGCGGATCTCTGTGAGTTCGAGGCCAGCCTGGGCTACCAAGTGAGCTCCAGGAAAGGCGCAAAGCTACACAGAGAAACCCTGTCTCGAAAAACCAATAAAAAAAAAAAAAACAAAAACAAAAAACAAAAAACAAAAAAACATTAGATTGTCTTTGGTTTGGTTTGTATCCAAT
This sequence comes from Peromyscus melanophrys, assembly GCA_902168415.1. Taxonomy (NCBI): domain Eukaryota; kingdom Metazoa; phylum Chordata; class Mammalia; order Rodentia; family Cricetidae; genus Peromyscus; species Peromyscus melanophrys. Next base: position 39,469 of record CABHPR010145938.1, on the reverse strand, counting down.
TAGTTTTTGGCTTCTCAGTGATTTTAAGACAACTCTTGTATTTATTAACAAAACAGAAAGTTTGAGTAAAAGTGGTCTTCTAAAAGGATTGAAATTCTAATAAAACAAAGGAAGGCTTTACTAGCTGGAAATAGATATATTGTAAGAATAACTCTTCTGCCCTATCATGTGACTTCAATGCAGAGAAGAAGCATGTCCTATTGGACACAGGGCAGCTATACACTTTAACCTCCTGTTCCACTTTGGTTTCTGTTGCTGTGATAAAACACTCTGACCAAAAACAACATGGGAGAAAAGAGGGCATTTCATCTTACATGTCCAGATCATATGTTGTCATTGCAGAAAGTTGGGAGAGGAGCTCAAGGCAGAAGCTTCAAGCAGAAACCACAAAGGAACACTGCTTACTAGCTTGTTCAAATACATTTTTCTTTTAAATACAGCCCAGGCCAATCTGCCTAGGGATGGCATTCCCTACAGGCTAACCTGACCTGGGAAATTCATTATATATGGTTCCCTCTTCCCAGGGGATTGTGGATTATGATAAGTTGATAGCTGAAGCTAACTATGATACATCATATGCCATGATTGTAATACTGTAATGATTTCATTTTCTGCACTAATGAAAGGCTAAATTGGGAAGATAGGATGTAGATCAAACAGAAAGGGTTTGTTTAACATTTATAAGGCCCCAAATTTGATCCCCAATATTAAATGGAAGAGGAGGGGAAAGAGAGAGAAGATTTGATACCATCTGACCATCTGATTATTTTATATAAATCTAAATTACTTTAACATTAATTTTTGCTTGTTTTTCGAGACAGGGTTTCTCTGTGTAGCTTTGTGCCTTTCCTGGATCTCGCTCTGTAGACCAGGCTGGCCTCGAACTCACAAAGATCTGCCTGCCTCTGCCTCCCAAGTGCTAGGATTAAAGGCATGTGCCACCACCGCCCGGCCCTACTTTAACATTTTTAAAGAAAGGTCATGTGTACTGTCTTTGTGTCTACCAACACAGAAAAAGGTGTAACTATCAAAGCACAAACACAGATGGAAATCATTGGTATTGTTTTTTAGTCAAAGTTATTACACCATACAGATTATGTAGCACTCCACATTAAAATGCAAACTTTATTTAAAAAATATTTCTGCATTAATAATATCTACTAAACAGAGAAATCTATATTGCAAAGGATTATTCTCACAAATTTGAAGAGATTTGAGGCAGAACAATCACTTTCTGGCTCTTAAAAATTCTTTGATTATTCATGTTAATTGAATGCATAAATCTAAAGGTACATCATTGAAGAGAATGAAATATTTCAAAGAATGATGACTTACCATTTAAAAATTAATATGATGCATGGAAATTACATATCACAGTGATGCCTGCAAAGGAAAAATGTTCCCAGGAAGAACACAATCTCCGATGGCAGGCAGATTCATATTGTAGCTGTCTACATCTCCCATGGACTCATAATTTATTCAGGTTGATAGTCTGAGAGAGCAACAGGTTTCTGTCATTATGAACAATAACAACAAAGTGTCTATAAATCACCACATTTCACCGTGTCCTGCTCAAATACTTTATCTTGTATACAGAAGCCACTGCCCAATGTGTATTGTATCTGCTTCCTGGCTCTTCCTAAGGCTTGGTAACAGTTTGCTAAACATGGCTTGTTTGGTGTTGTGAATGGATGTCAACACAGACATTGAAGAGAGCATCTTTCAGGGGAATAAAACTTGCCTAACATAAATAAATGAGATTGTGAAAAGCCTTCTAGTCCTGTTGCCTGTGTGTTCAGGTGTTTCTCTCTATGCAGTAGAAGCATTAAGTGTGTAATTCTTGGCACATTAACCATTATAACACCTTTGGGGAAATGAAGGTTTCTAGACTATCTTGGTTTGTATTATATGAACTTTGCACATTGACTATGCTAGATTCCCAGTTAGCAGCTATTAAAGAGATGAATGAATAATACCAAGTCAGAAGAACATGTCTACAAATATCCTCTTTGTAGCCATCATATATGAAGCACTTGAAGCACATATATGGCTTCTCTGAATATAAAGATTAAATTAAATGATAAAGAATGTACATATATAATACATGTATTTCTCCTTCCAGACTACTATATAAAAATTTTCAGTGCAGTTATTAGGGAGAATTGTGAACTGGTCTATTGTTCTTGCTGATATTTTTGAGGGCATAGGGTGCTTGAACTCAAGGCCTTTCATGGCATAAATACATCTTCTACCATTAAGTTCCACGCCTAGCCTTAGAGGACTCAGTGACAGAGACTACTGTTCACACATATAGATCTACCTTACCAGAACAGCAATGCCATGGACTGTGTATTCAAATGATTTAGCTACTGCCACCCCTTGTGCTTGAATCCAGATGGGGTAGAGTTTCAGTGGGAAGAAAGAATCTCAGCAAACTGATTTTGCTACTCAAACTTGGGATGTTATCGTTTCTCAAAAGAGTTGATCAAACTATTAGTTGAAACCCAAGCATTAGAACAAAAAGATAATTAATATTCACTAAATGTTTAATGAGTTCCTGTGACTATTATAAACTCTTTGCATATGTAACATCTCTTTTAAACTTCATGATGGTTCTACAAAGTACATACTAGTATTGCTATTCTTTATGGACGAGAAGACTGAGTCACAGAAGTGTTGACTGGCTCAAGGCCACAGCGTTAATCTTTGAAAAAAGCTGACATTCAACTTCAAACACTCTGATTTTATTATTCTGTTAGCCAAATCTCTCTGCATGATAAACTTAGGCTGGAAAATTGGTACATTTCTGAGAGAGTTGCCAAGGTGCACTGAAGAACAAGAAGTCCTCCAAATAGCATCGGTGTAAACCATGTGTGTCATTACTACACATCAAGCTTTGAAATTAATGGAACACCATTTGAGAAGAATAATTATCACACACCTATATTATCTTGTTTTGTAATTAAAAATCGCAAGCATTGTCTGTTATGAGCCATTATTCATGATGAGTTTTGCTAGCTCAGGTAAAGATATTTACCTTGATTGTCTAAACAGGGTGACAAGAGACTCACTTAATTAAACTCATTATAAACTATGCAAACTTTCTTTTCTCCCCTGAAAATAAATTTAACATACCACCTATAAATTCCTAGCTCCTTGGAGCTGTAAGGAGTTTGAGAAGTATGTGAAAAGTTTTATTGAGTACAAAACAACTTTCCAAACCTGAATAGGCTGCCAAGTCTTTATTACTCTATAATAAAATTTCCCAACAATTGCACTGTTGCCAGAGAATTTCTCTCCAGCTCCCAAGTCCCACCTATACTTCCTGTCTGGCTATTGGCCAATCAGTGTTTATTGACATATAGCGATATCCACAGCATTGCACTAAGTCAATTGCAACCAAATCCCTGGTCCCACATCCAAAATACCTTCTTCCTAGAACTCATCAATACTGCACAGGCATCATTCTAGATATTGCCAGTTGTACATACTGTATGAACTCAATGTGGGTGCCTGGTTAACTGATTGAAAATAAAAAGTTAATGGGACTGAGAAGATGGCTTAGTTAATTGCCCAAGTATGCACAACTGAGCTCTGATTCCCTACACTCACATAAGTGCAGATGTGGTGAAATGCATCTGTGACTATAGTGCTGGCAGGGTATAGGCAGGTGCTTCCCAGAGGCTCATGGCCAACTAGGCTATCTGAAATGGTGAGTTCCATGTTCATTAAGAAGCCCTGTCTCAAAAATTAAAGCAGAAAGTAATAGATAAAGATACCCACATTGACACCTTGTGTCCATTTATGCATGTATGTGCAAATACACCTGCACATCCAGGCATGAAACATGCACACACAGAGAAGGGAAGGCAGAGAGAGAGACAGAGGAGGGGGGAGAACAGTTAAGGTCAGTGATGCATTATATTGTATTTTGCAATGAGAGATGAGTGGAGCTGCTACCATCATTTTTGAGAAACTGAATGTGCAGTCAGTTTTAAGATGCATGACCTTCATGTTAATGACCAACAAGTGACTCTGATGAAACACTGAGGGAAAACAATTCTTAGATAGCTCCCAATCTATAGAGTGCAGACAGAAGGTTGGATTTCCTCTGGCAGAATGTAGAAACTTTGAAAGAAGAGGAGTATTGATACTTGTTTTGATTTGGAAAAGTAATTCCCTACCCCTGCTACCCTGATTTAGCTCCTTGACAGCCTTTTTAAAATCAATTCATAATGTCAAAAAGGAAGAGAAGTTATAGTAAATCCCAGTAAAAATAGAAACCAAAAGTCACAAAATAGAAATTAATGAGCTTTTAAGCAGAAGATAAATGGCTAGAAGCAGAAGGCTGAAAGGTTACATGCTTGTAGGGTGAAGCCTAAAGGCTAAAACCCATGAGATGTAGCATTTAACATAATCATGCAAATTTGATCAAGAATTGAGCACAAAAGCACTTAAAGACTAAAGCTTGGCGTTAAGAAAACAAAGAGAAATACTTTTTAAATGAAAACTGAAGAAAGCTCAGAGCCTAGTGAAACAAAAGAAAAGCAAAGGGAGGAATGGAGGAGCGATGAGAAGCAAACCCAGGGGAGGAGTGAGGTTTCCGAGATCTTCAGTGACTGCATCCAGAGGAAGTGGGGATGCCAAGTCATTCATATTTGTCCTTATTACTGAGAGCATTGAATCCCACCCAGAACACAAATAGGATAGTAGCACTGTACTGCATGCAATAACATGGGAAATAAGAATCTCAGGGTCTACAAAATCCTCTACATCTTTTTTATTTTATTTTATTTTATTTTATTTTATTTTATTTTATTTTATTTTACAATACCATTCAGTTCTACATATCAGCCACGGATTCCCTTGTTCTCCCCCCTCCCGCTCCCCTCTCCTTCCCCCCAGCCCACCCCTCATTCCCACCTCCTCCAGGGCAAAGCCTCCCCCAAGGACTGAGATCAACCTGGTAGACTCAGTCCAGGCAGGGCCAGTCCCCTCCTCCCAGGCTGAGCCAAGTGACCCTGCATAAGCCCCAGGTTTCAAACAGCCAACTCATGCAATGAGCACAGGACCAAGTCCCACTGCCTGGATGCCTCCCAAACAGATCAAGCCAATCAACTGTCTCATCCATTCAGAGGGCCTGATCCAGCTGGGGGCCCCTCAGCCATTGGTTCATAGTTCATGTGTTTCCATTCATTTGTCCCTGTGCTTTATCCAACCTTGGTCTCAACAATTCTGGCTCATATAGACCCTCCTCCTTCTCGCTAATTGGACTCCCGGAGCTCCACCCAGGGCCTAGCCGTGGATCTCTGCTTCCAGATCCCTCAGTCATTGGATGGGGTTTCTAACACGACAATTGTTTGTGCCATCCCAAATCCTCTACATCTTAACCACCAGAAGCCGCCTAAGTTACCACTGTCCCAAAGCCAGGAGCCAAATTTATTGGTCATAGGACAACCTCAGAATGTGGCATTGGTCAAGTTCCTCAACCTCTTTAAGTCCAAAAATATTTCTCTGAGCTATAAAAACAATGGCAATACCAATAATGACAGGGGTATTAATGATATCACTTCATCCAAGTCTCATTATTTGGCTTTTTACTTCTTTACTAATGGAGATAAAATTTTGCCGAGTACCGAACAATGTCCAGACATGTCTCCATAATCTTGGCATCCACCTATGGCACCATCATTACTCATTGCATAGTTGAGATCAACATGAATGATCTCATATTTTGACATTAATCCTAGCCAGAGGCTCACAGAAAATATCACCACGGGCCTCAGAATGTAGCTGATTCCTATAAATCTCAAGTTGCAGTTCACTAAAGAAAGAGGGTGGGCAGTAGAGATCAAATACACAAGTTGAAGAAAAACAGGTGGGCTATAGAAACACTAACTAAATGGTTATCCCTTTTTCAATGTTTCAGACTCCACAACATATGCACATTTTCTGTTCAATGCATTCGATACGGACCACAATGGAGCTGTGAGTTTTGAGGTAAGCCCTAGACTCTTGTTCTATCATTTAACTTAAGACACTCTGAAAGGGATTTTGATCTTCATAGCAGAAAAGTTAGAGGTTGATATTTCTGAAAGGTCCAAAAACACCCCCTTCCTCTTTATTATGTTGCAATGTAGTTGTTCTTATCTTACCAAAGTTGGACAAATTACAACCTACATTTAGTGTGCTTTCAAATATGTGCTATCTGTTCATGCATGGCTCTCCTCAACAGCATGAGGACAATCCCAGAAGGCAAATGATTTATCTGACATTTACTGGTATTTACTGTGGGCTAGTATTTGGACATATAGATGTAATATACTTAATCTCTGATGCAGAAGCCTAGTAAATGTAGAGTAATGCAAGATATTTAATACAAAAATGCTGTCTTCACCAGCCCCAGAGTTTGCAATGAAATTAAAAATGTTAAGTAACCTAGAGCAAAAAATGCAGTGCTCTTCATGAAGTATGGGATATGATAACCTTAATAAAAATGTGTTCTCTCTCTCCTCTCTCTCTCTCTTCTCTCTCTCTCTCTCTCTCTCTCTCTCTCTCTCTCTCTCTCTCTCTCTCTCTCTCTC
>CABHPR010145938.1:10729-29456 GCA_902168415.1 Peromyscus melanophrys | reverse complement strand
ATAGATAGATAGATAGATAGATAGATAGATAGATAGATAGATAGATAAGCATGTTAGTTTAGTTCAAGCTTTGGCCCTAGGATTCCCCAAAATAAATTTATAGCACTAACTTTGAACATCTCTCCCACCTTCCCAATATGTATTCTTTAGTTCATAATTTTTAAATTAATCAAACAGAAAATGAAAGATTTGTGCACTTCACTATATATTAGAGACAAAAACCACGATGTGTGAAAGGCTGACTTGTTCAGTCATTTGGATAATTGAGAGGGAATCAGAAGTGAATGTTATTCATCTGGAGCACAGCCTCTAAAACCTAGGGTCTTAATGAGCAGCCAGCAAACTGTCCTGTAAAGTACCAAATATTTTTGATTTTGCAAATCAGGCAGTCCATTACAGTCCATTCTACCAAACACAATCACTACCAGGTAACTCACATTGCTGAGAATTTCCCAGCTTGCTCATGTTATTGAAGCTGAGTTGAAATGTTCTTTCTGTCAGAATAATTCTGAAACACGGACAATTGCTACTATAGGTAATTGATGAGTTAGAGCTGGAAGGAAATGCTATTTGCAGACAACACAATTCCCATGGAAAATGATATGAGCGGCACCCCCTGGAGGTAGGCAGTGGAGGCATTACCCCAAACTAATAGCTCTGTTATTCACAGTGTTGACAAAAAATATTTTCATACAAATACCAGTTAAGTTTATGGAAAAAGTTTCTAGATGTGCCATTTTGCTAAATGGCATAGCTATTTCTTTGAAATGTCAGGAGGGAGTTATTTTAGGCAATGTTTTTTATTGCTATAGAATTCCATTTTTATCAACTGTATTAATCTTTCTGTTTGATTCACACACACACACACACACACACACACACACACACACACACACACACACAATTTTTTCTTGGTACAGAATTCTATTATTGTTGTTTTCTGATCATTCCAGGGGCCTCTGCTCTCACCGAAGGCATCCCTAGATGCTGGTCGGCTTCATTCACTCATTTCACAAACCCCCCTCAAGCGCACTATGTGCCAAACCCCCTTCAGCATGCTAGAGGCAGAAGTGAACAAAATAGGAAAAATTGCTTGCCATGGTGTAAGTTGTGCCCCCCAAGTTTGTGACTAACTTCTGTAGACCCCCACCTCTTTTCAGTGTGAGGCTTCCTCAGCTGGGCCCCGGGCAAACATTCTGTGGATTCCCCAGGACTGGGGTCCTGCTTCGTGTGGTTTAGCTTTTCTTGTCATCTCATCATTTCAACTTCCTCCTTTACTAACCTCAGAGGTCCAGCACCTCGTGGCCCGGATGTTCTCCCTCCACTTCCTGTCACCTCCAAGTGCATGTCCTGTGACTTCCTCACGGCAAAGGCCTTCAGAGTCACTGAAATTTTGGAAACAAAAGAGCATAACAGGACAAGAGAAATATACATACAATGAACATCTATAACTGTTCCCATGGCCTGGTGACCAACCTCTTCTTTTTAACTCATTCTATAATAACTGTTTAATATTAGCTGTGTTTTGCACTTACATACAAATGCAGAAAGCACAGAAATCCCATGTGAAATGCAGCTTCCTCTGTTGTATCATAGTTTAATCCAGTATGCTTGCTCCAGTTCATGAATTAATATGGACACATTATCATTAGCTAAATTCCATGCTATATTCAGATTTCTTCGGGCTTTACTGGATGTCCTTTTTCTGACCCAGTACCTCATTTAAGATGGCATTTCGTTTAGCCCTGCCCACATTTCATTCAGACATCATGTTGTCGCCTTAGCCTCTTGTTAACACTGGCAGTTTCTTAGGCTTGCCTTGTTTGTAACTAGCTTGACAGTTTTGAGGAAGTATTGCTCAGGTATTTGGTAGAACGTCCTTCAGTTCAGATTTGTATGATGGTTCGCTCATGATTAAACTGGGCTTATTTGTTTGGGAACTGAAGAGTGCAGCAGGAGAGGGCTATTTTATCACACAGAATGAGTTCAGACTGTCAAAATGATTTATGACTGTTGATGCTGACCTTGTCTGACTGCCTAAAATGGCATTTGTCAAATTTCCTAGTACAGTGTCTCCCCATTTGCAAAATAATGCTCTTTAGAAAGAAGTCATTGTGCATGAAGCACACGTAAGGGCAGCACAGGAGGTAACTTTGTCATTTGGAATTCTGTGTGGACAATCTGTCCTTCTGGCTCCAGGAAGTAATCACTTACTTATATCACTATGGGCTCACAGATATTTATTTTATATCTCTCATTAAAAGCTGCTGTGACCCTACTTAAACGGTGGCTCATCCTGTTCTATTGTCATCAAGAAGAAATGTTTTGGTTGGCTCTGTTGTCCCTTTGACGTACCTCCATTTAAAGCTGTTGCAACTAAAATGTGTGCCTAAGGAGTATAGAAAACTATGTCACACAAAAAATTCTCAGTGCTAGTAAGGTCAAGGGTTGTGGTTATAATTTGTTCAGTCTCCATGATTTGAAAGCAGTATGTGTGGCTCTCAGCCTGAGATTGTGACCCTGGACATAGAACTATTATTCGAGAGCCCCTTTTAGCTTCTCCTGTCTTCCAATAGCTTTTATATCAGGACGCATATACACAAACTGAGTCTGCTGACTTTTTAGAAGTCCATTTTCGAATTTATTCATTCATTCATGTAAAGAATTATGAATTCCTGCCAGTCTATGGTAGTGCACACCTTTAATCTTAGCACTTGGGAGGCAGAGGCAGGAGGATCTCTGTGAATTCGAGGCCAGATTGCTCTACAAAGTGAGTTCCTAGCCAGTCAGAGCTATACAGATAAACTGTGTCTTATAAAACAAAAACAAACAAACAAAACTATGAATTCCTGACACCTCTAAATGTTCTGTAATGTCACTTGTAAGAAACTGAAGTGGAATGGAGCCTCTCCTTCATATCACCCCACAATTTTCTCCTACAGAGCCAGCAACGATTGTGAAGCACATGTTTGTAGCTTGATAGTCTACATGACCAGAGGCCTCGGCTTCAGTTCAAGCTAAAAGGGAAGCCTGGAATTTGAATCAGATGTCTGGTTCAGCTTCCATCATTGTTGTTTCAAGCTCTGTGGTGTGATTCTGATTCTAACACATCCCTGAGCACCCATCCATAAAGTAAATACAACAGAACAGTATGCATTCCTCAGGCGACATGAGCAGCTGGCATTATCCAACACAGAGAGCTGCTGACCCAGACAGCCCTCACATTAGCAGTCTCTAGTCATTATTACATTTAATTTCTGTGTCTTAGGGCCCCTTACCCACCAGTTCTTCTTCCTTATGAAAGTAAGACAGAACTGTGAGAAACAGGGAAAAATGTTTGTTGCAGAATCATCTCTAAAAAGGAAACATTTTAATTAATTTACATATTCAACGTGCAAACTTCAAATTGAAGCCATGGAGGTACTGAAATTAGAGTTCAGTGACCATAACATGCTAGAAAAATCGTGAGGGGAAAATGGAAGGAGAATATCATCACGATAACTTCAAGTTCTGGTCCATGGTTGCATAAAATTACATTTCCATGAATGTGTGTTTGTATCTCTCTGTGTTGTGGTGGATTGCTATTTAAAACATGATTCTTGGGGGCTGGAGAGATGACTCAGCAGTTAAGAACACTGGTTGCTCTTCCAGTTCAGTTGTAGTTCTCAACACCCATATGAAGGCTCACAACTGTCTGTAACTCCAGTTCCAGGGGATCCAATTCCCACTTCTGGCCTCCAAAGGCCAGTGAATGCAAGTGTTGCCCAGACACACATGCTGACAAAATACCATATCATAGAATAAAAAAGAAATCTTTTTTAAAAATCTGTTTAAAATGTGATTCTTATTGTGATTCAAAACATTCAGAAGGCATGTGACTATATTATTATATCAAAACAGAAAATTATTCCTTCTTGGTAAATATAATACATTTTTTTCTGAGTCAACCATACAATTACTTCAATGATATCATGAAGGATTTTCAGTGATGCGGCAAAATACTTGTAATAAATTAAACATACCAAATAATATGTGATGTGGTTAGTAAATATTTAAATGCAACAATGAGATATTGTGCACCATTTTATAGATATTTAACATATGCATATGGTATAAAGTATATACAATATCTATAATGTATTAAAAGATAATATTACGGCTTTTATTATAAATATATGTTCACATATATATGAAAAAATATAGAGTGGAAATATTTAATATTAGTAGATGTTAGACTTATGTTAGAGTATTTTCCAGTACAGTTTTTATATAATTATGTATTATATTTCTTATTGAATTTATTGTACACATTTATGAACACTGTTTAACATTTATCAAATCCTTAAAGGTCACCAGCAAGGTTAAATCGAAGAACTTGTAATTTAGTTTAGTGTAGCTATAATCACGTTCCAAGGCACTAATTCTTTTAAAAAGATACTATTCCACCTAGAAGGCCCACACAGGCAGATACTGCCTGGAAGGCCTAAGCAGGCCGCCAGCTCTGCTGCCATCAGTCTCAGACCCAGTGCTCTGAGTAGGTCCAACCCAACATCAACTCTATCATCAAGCTGTGTGAAGGAGCTGGTCCGACAGAACCAGATATCATACCGTATAGGGCCACCCCCAACATGAAGCCTCTGTGGCTGTAGTCCACCCCGCTTGCACTGCTGGGACACTGAGGACATGGGTAGTGGTACTGCCTACAGGCTACAAGCACAAAGGCCAGGATGTGTGGCAGCCTGGAGCTCTCACATAACCTGCCCCCCCCATTCCCTGCCTAGCTGCAAGATCACTCTGACTCTGGACAACAGCAGGATAGCCGTGATGAATCTCAGTGACGGTCCAGTATTTACAGTGCTTCATTGAAACAGACCAATGACTGCTTGCAATGAATATCTTCATGTAAATCTATTTGGGCAAAAAGTATACTGTAGGACACAATGCAGTTTCCAGTGTCATTTCATCAAAAGAATATGTAATGGAGAGGTGGAAAAGATGGAAGAACAGAGTGGTACATTGTGGAGGCCCACAAAGGTTTCCTAGTGAGACCTGAGCTTGCTTCACCCAGCAGAGCTGCATTTAGATGATTGCTTGACCACATGTGTAGTTACCAGGTGATTAGAAAGGGTCTGAACTTGGCTGAGATGGGGGAGGTCTTTTGCTCCACCCCTTGGCATTCCTATAAATAGCCCTTTAGAAGAGACAGGAGGAACCGGTGGCTAAGAATCCAGGCCTTCCCAAGGCTATCCTGTGTTTCTATTTCTCTCCCCTCTACCCTTCTATCTGAATCCCTTATCCCTCACTCCTCAAGAGTACCCTGGGGGAAAATGTGGGAGCTGGTGTCCCAGCTGGCCTCCCACAGAGCATGCTCTGTGGAGAGACGTGGAACTAGAGATGGCGGTGACAGGAGTGAGAGAAGGGCAAGGTCAATGGTGGGGTTGGCAGGGTGGTGTGCAGCAGCCTGGAGCTTGTACACATGCAGCTCATTAACACGCTACCCAGCAGCATGAACACCCTGGCTCTGAGCAATGACATGATGTCCAAGATGAAGAACGGTTCATTTTCTGGATTGGACCTGTCAAAAGACCTCCTTGCTCCATGCTGCTGCCACAGGCCATGTTAAATTCTGAGGTTCATGTGGATGTCCATCCATGGTCTGGGCTGCTCCTGGAGGCCATGTCAATGTTGGAGGCCCATGCTCCCACAGAGGCCAGGTGGATGCCCTTAATCTGTGCTACCCCAGGAGGAAATGTTAGTGTTTGCTGTGGATATCGCTATATGTCAATAAACACTGATTGGCCAATAGCCAGACAGGAAGTATAGGCGGGACTAACAGAGAGGAAAATTGAGGAGAAAGGAAGGATGGAGAGACTGCCTGGAGCCGCGGCCAGAACAAGGAAGATGTAAAGTACCGGTAAGCCACGAGCCACGTGGCAAAGTAGAGATTAATAAAAATGGGCTAAATATAAGAGTAAGAGCTAGACAATGATAGGCCTGAGCTAATGGCCAAGCAGTTTAAATAATGTAAGCGTCTGTGTGTTTATTTTGTAAGTGGTTTCCGGGACTGGCGGGACTTGGGAGCTGGCGGGACTTGGGAGCACGAGAGAAATTTTCCAGCAACAAGTGTTTATGGTCCAGGTTGCTGCAGAATGTCATGTTGGGGTCAGTGGTCCTACTGCAGTTGGAGGTCGTGTAGATGTGCCTGGCCACTGTTGTGGAGGTGCAGGTGTATGACCTGTATTGCTGCTTGGTCATGTTAATGTCTGTGGTCTGTGCTGCTGCCAAGGTCCATGTTGGGCCCTTGCTGCCACTGGGGGCCATGTTGATGTTCATGGTCCATGCTGCCATTGAGGCTATGTTGGGGTTGGTGTTGATGTTGGTGGCCAGTAATACCACTGAAGGCCAGGTGAATGTCCATGATCTGTGCTGCAACCAAGGGCCATGACTGTATCTGTGGTCCATGCAGCAGCTGAAGGTTGTATTGATGATATCCATGGTCTGAATTGCCACCAGAGACCATGTGGAAGTCCATGGTCAGAGGCCATGGTCTGTGGTCTGTGTTTCTGAAGAAGCCAACATTGATATCCGTCATCTATGTTACCACCGAAGGCAAAGTGAATGTCCATGGTTTATGCTGTTGCCTGAAGCAATGTGGATATCCATGGGCTGGACTACAGCTGGGGACCATATTAGTGTCAGTGGCCCATGCCCCCAGAGGCCATGTTGACGTCTGTGGTTTGTACCACCACCAGACAACATTCTGAGGTCTGTGGCACATGCTGAAACTGGAGGCTATGTGGATGTCCATGGTCTGTGCTGTGGCCAGAAACCATGTTGAAGTCTACGATCCATGCTCCTACTGACCGTAAAGGGCAAGGAAGCTACGCTTGCAGTAGTACCGATGACTGCAGACTCAGTTAAGAAAGTGTAGACAAATCCTAAATGGTCTTATTAAATAAAAAATTCAGAACCAGAAATTGGGGTTAAAGCCTGAGAGAGATCAGAGGAATAGGAATAGCCACAGCTAACTTTACCTCACCAACTCCGCGGCTTCCAAAAACAAGATATTTCCTGTCTACCCACACCTATATGCCTTGCTGTTTTGCCATCTGATTTGCTCTCTCTGTCCAGCTACATCACTTCCTCTTCCTGCCCAGCTCTGTCACTTCCCAACTGTCTGTACAGACCTCCACACCTCCATGGCTAACTAGTGTTGGAATTTAAGGTGTGTGCCACCACGCCTGGCTCTGTTCCCAGTGTGGCCTTGAACTCACATAGATTCAGACAGATCCTGCCTCCCAAGTGATAGGATTAAAGGAGTATGCTAACATTGCATGACTTTCATGTTTACTTATAATGACTGGCTTTTTCCTCTGATCTCCAGACAAGCCTTATTTATTAGAGCACAAATAAAATAACACCACATTCCCCCCTTTTTTGTCTAAAATAAAAAATAAAAGTTATAACTAATATAAGAAAACTATATATAAGTACAATAACTACATACAATATATACAAGCAATAAATACATCAACAATGTCTAGACCATTTGCATTTGACAAATTCAGAGAAAATATTCCATTATCTATCCTACTTTAGTGAGTCCAAAATGTACCTAATTCACTTTCTATCTTATGATGTCTGTCAATATTACATACTTAACACCTCTTAGTGAGTTTCTTTTGTGAATTTCTTAACAAGGAAAATTGTAACTACAACTGTCTAATCTTCAACTCCCTCAGAGACCAGAGGAGGAAATAATATTTCCTAGAAAACAGGAAGTGCAAACAAGAGACTTTTAAAAAATGTGAGTTATGACAGAAACAGCCAGCTTCCTGTTTCTCTGCACGTTGGGGCATCATCTTTGGCCTACAGGCTTAGCGTATCTGACAGACTCATTGTCAAGTACGTTGTACACAAGACCTACATCTCGACCTCACATTCAGTGCGAGTATTCCATGTACCAGATAAACTTGAATTCCATCAGTGTCCTGTCATGTTTCAGGATTTTAAATTCTGAACATTGCTAGTATTGTTGGAATTTGGCTGCCTATTCTTCTTGGCTTGTGGGTGGCATCATCTCAGCAAGAAAGAGAGATACAGGCTTCTGCAACAACCCCTACTCCCATCCCCCACCCATAAAAAGCAACAGCCTAGACAGGAAGCCATCAAAGAGAATTCTTAGAAATTGCGGTAAGGATGGTAAAGTGTAGCTTTTTACAGCTGATGGCTTCTGGCAGGGGTGCGGGTGAAGAAGGACTCAATTTTCTTTAATGGCTGGCCACTGGAGTTTGACCATGCTCCAGTGAGTATATGGGCAACACAAATCAGATCTTTTTTCTCCTTTTTTTTTTTTTTGAGGGGAAGGACACAGGAGGGGGTAGACCTGGAAGGACTGGGAAGTGAGTGTGAGATCAAGGTGCATTATGTGAAATTCCCAAATAACATTATGTTGGAAAAAAAACAAGACATTACTATATTTCAGTCAAAATAAGTAAGCCATCTCTTCTATAGGATAAAGTTACACTATAATCTTGTTAAACATATGCATATATCTGTATATAAATATATAGATATGCAGATATAATTTTACACATATTGGTATCTTTAGTCCCAAGCAAAATATAACTTTAGTTAGTTCCTGAAGTTTCATCTTCCAAATACTTTAAGTAAGAGTACAAGTACTGTGGAAATTTGACCTACTTAAAAGGTCATGTTAGAGAAAATCAATACTTTATAAAGTTCCTATAAAACCATGCAAGGAAAACAAGTCACAGCACACCCAAGTATATTAATGACTTTCTGTGCCGAGTCTGTCACCTTTGTAACCTTTAGTGAGTCATTTAATGTTTCCCATCTGGACTTGGTTGCAGCTACCTCAAGATGGGTCATTCTCAGCCAGGGTGGTCTTTGACTGATAGACGTTAAGAATAACTAATCCTCTGGGTAACTGTGTAAAGGGCTGTCAGATGAAAGAAAGGTCGCTGCTGAGCAAGACCAGGTTATTATCATGTCAGACCTTGCTGTCTTCCAGAGAAGGATCTACAACAGTCATACTTTTGGTTATGAATGAGTTTATCAAGTATACAATAAGCTAAATGCAATACAGAGAGGGAGAAGGGGGAGAGAGAATCAAAATATCATCAAATTGAGCTCTAAATACCTCCAGCAGAAATCAACTGAAGAAGCCTCCTTAAGTCAGGTAACTGAATGTCCTGATAGGGAATCCTGGGCAGAACAGTGTCCCCCTGGGCAGGGAGTCCAAGTATAAGGACAAGTAACACCAGGAAAGTAGTATCATCAAATTGAGAGCTTATAGACATCCAGCAGAAACTGACTAGGGAAACTGAGGTCATCAGCAGTAGTTTCTATTCTTTCCCCCTCAGGCATTTTTATAACACAGGATAAAGAGTAGTAATCCTGTTGGAAGTGGTTTAGCTCTAGCTATTTTAATAAAAAGATAGTTTTACTCCTGGGCTATTTTGTTCTCCCCCCCCCCTCCAGCTCTGTCACAGAGTTAGTGCAGGAATCTTTCTCCAGCCAAAGGACCTTGGACCATAGCCACTGTTTAGTGTAAGTCTGTTCAAGATGCTTAGAACTTAAGAGGAAGGTATGCATAAAAGGAGTACTTTCCTAATAGCATTAGAAATCATAGAGTAACTGGTGACAACAGTGTATCTTTATTGGCTCACAGGAATGAAAAGGCCAGACATGGCTCTGACTGCACACTAAGGCTGGCCTAGTTTGTTAGCAAGATGCTATCAGCAGCCCTTGGACTTGGCGATTGACTGTTCCTGTCATGCAGGAAAGAACACTTCTAACCTTGTTAGCATTCCTTACAAGAGTCCAAGAACCTCAGAATCACTCTTAGACCTGGATTAGGTTCAGTAATATTTCAGCCACAAATCTGATGCTCTTGGCCGGAGGTGACAGACCATGTTCTATCACTAGAGCCAGGGATGGTCTTGGACTTCTCTATTGCTGCATGGACCACTAAATAGAAACAAAGCCAAACGGAATATCCCTTTTACTAAGAAGGCAAGGAACAAGAGTCCTCATTTTGTTAAAGAGCTCTCTTTCAGTATTTCATTTTGGATAAACTGAGGGAAATTTCAGTGCAGAACAGCATATTAATCTATCATTTATATAAAGAAAAGGGGAGTGCATATAAATAAATATATCATACATAGTGACAAAAATTTGTTGGAATAGAAATAGCTAATTTCAGCTTGGGAGTGGGGGGACTTTCCACCAGACATCTTACATAAATTTTAATTTGTGAACTACATGTATGCTAACTGCCCCAAAGGTACCACCAAAGAAAGAAAAACACTATATAAAAACTGGGACAGGAAAACAGCAATAAAATGATGGAATGCAGAAAAGGAGAGAGAATTCAAGTTCACCCAAAGGGCAACTTTTGGATTTCCCTCACATTTTCATTTCTATCAAGAGATTATCACTCTTGAGTTTATCACATGGTAATACTGGCATTACTTTACATAACAACAAATGCGTGTGAATTTTCTCTGGTTAACCTGGTTCCCTTCCACTGGGATCAAATCCATTGAAACATTAGCTGAGGGTTCCACAGAGAACAGTTTCATGGCCAATGCCCTCTCCGGGGACTAGTAAAGGTATCTTAACTCTTTCAATCATCATAAAATCTTTATGAGGGAGATATTGTCCTCATTTTTATAGATATCAAATTAGAGATAACGGGATGCTAGTTTGCATCCAGGCACTGTGGCGCCAGTTTTTTCTACAACTGCCCACATACCAATTATAGCTCAACTTCTACTTAAAGAGCACAGATTATCTGCTTCCGACAGATAACCTGCATTTCTTACTCATGGATATTAATTTTTCTTTTAAAAATTGTGTGTGTGTGTGTGTGTGTGTGTGTGTGTGTGTGTGTGTATGTGCATGTGCATGCACGCACACGCACGCATACTCTGCTATCTAGGTACTCATGTATAAAGGTACAATTTCTAGTATCATGGTTAATTTAACTCAGTTTCTAATTAGATAAAGAGTAGGGCATAGTTCATACTTACCAAGAGCCTTGAGGAACTGAAGACTAAACACACATAAGTAATTTTGGAAACATGTTCAAAATCCAGAGGGTTGTTAATTTTGCTACCATCACTTAAGAGGGAATTTTATCAAATTCTAAGTTCTATTTTTATTGCTTTTTAGGATTTCATCAAAGGTCTTTCCATTTTGCTTCGAGGGACAGTACAAGAAAAACTCAACTGGGCCTTCAATTTGTATGACATAAACAAAGATGGCTACATCACTAAAGAAGTAAGACATGGCACACTGATTTAGCTATCCTCCGAGATAGTTTTGATTAACTTCAAAATATTAAACAATTTCAATGATTACTTTAAAAATCACATTTTAGGAAATCAAAAATGTTTTGTGATGTTGGTAGAAATGGGCTACATTCTAATAAAAAATGCAACAGAAAGGACTTATTTGTAGTAAATCTCCAAAGAAAACACAAAATATATTATTATATCCCCCTTTTCCTGTTGATAATATGGGGAAAGTGGGGATCTTCAGGAATGGCAGAGGCCTTCTCATGTCAGGGGTGGACAATAATTTGGGGGGCAAGGTTCCCAGAAAGTCAACAGCCACCAAAGCTTAGCACCCAATGGCTGCCAGGTATTTCTCTTTGTTAGGGGTGGATCAGGACAATGGTGGGCTCAACAGAAACAATTGGAGGTAAGCTGACAATGAAAGACATTCACAAATTAAAATGCTGGTTTACTGATTTAAAACAGCAGAGAAGGCAAGAAATAAGGGATGAGGGAAGGTAGCCACCCTTAGTGTAGTATGCTAATAAGATTGAAAGAGCCTTCTGCTGGAAGCCTGGGCATACTTAATGGTCATAAGGCCTGTGTTTCTCTCTGCATTAATATCGTCCCCAGAGTGAAGGTTTGAACAAACGGTCCCATTTGGGAAAAGTACTCAGGACCAGTGACATGAACATGCCTTATGGGATACACAGACTCAGTGTGCCAGGACACCACTGCTTTATTAATCATTGGTTGTCTCTTGGGCTGAGGATACATGGTGTTAGGTTAGGTGTCATCAAGGAGTGCTAAATTTAAGCCTTCATGAATAGATGTACTTCTTGTATATTTGGTATTGCATTTGGTATATTCATTGCCTAGGTATCTCAAGATCACTGAGGAACCTAGAGAACATTAATAATCTTAGTACTTCCCATTTGAACTATTCTTTTGTTTTCATCAATACTGAGAACTGAATACAGTGCTAATGTTCTATCCCTTTTTGTGTTTAATACAGCTCATCAATTCTGCCTACATCTTACTTATGTCTTATACTTACCTATGTTAGAAACATCTTTTAAAGTTTCACTTATTTTTACAAACTGCTTTATCATGTAATCCATACTCTCAAAAGTAAATACAAATAGAACTGTATCCTCTGCTTAATCTAGGATGGGTTTTATGTCAAATAGTAAATGTGAATATTTAAGTAATTAGATATTATTTTTCTTTTTATAAAATTAAAATGACATGGCAAAAAATAGTTTTTACTTTAAAAGCTAAGGAAAGGTTAAGGTACTTCCCAGTCAAAATATTTGAATTCATATTCTTGTATGGCTTCTTCAGTTAAAGCCAAAATAAGAAAAGGTGATTTAAAAAAAAAAAAAAAACAACTCCAAGAACCTTTACTAGTTAGTTGTAATTAATAGTTTTAGTTCTAAATGTAAAATATTTGTAATAAGTAGAAATCAATAAAAGTGTACTAATTCAGTAAAAAAAAGTCTATACATGTTTTGAGAATTAAAGCATTAAATCAGACTATTCCTTTCCCAAAGTGAGATACAAGAGAATCTACTTCATTTCAAAACTGAAATCTCAGTCGATTGCTACCTTTGGATTCTATTGCTTTGAGGGCTGTTTGTTGGCTTCTGACAAAGCAAAAGGCACCTCATAGAGAATTTAAGAAACAAATAAGCAAATGGACCACTGTGAACAGTCTCCTAATGCATCTTAGATGGACTTCGTCACACTTGGTGTGCAGCCTCACATGAATGCCTTTCCATTTCAGGAAATGCTGGACATAATGAAAGCAATATATGACATGATGGGGAAATGCACATATCCTGTCCTCAAGGAAGATGCTCCCCGACAGCATGTGGAGACATTTTTCCAGGTGGGAATGAAAAATGGGAGGGAGGAAGGGAGGAAGAGAGTGAGGGAAGGAGGGAGGAAGGGAAGAACGGCAGTTATGAACAGATTTATTGATACTTGCAAAGCACCTTGATGGAGAAAATGGCAAGGAGAATGTTTAATTACAGGGACGGAACAATAGGACACATACTATCTTAATTTCATAATTTGGGCTTTTGAATTTATTATTAAAGATAATTGCAATTCCATAAGAGTCACTATATCCCGAATAAGCTATTCTCTTATTTCATAAATGTTGTCATGCAGTTCCCGTTAACAGTAACAAATTCTCAATACTACTCTCCCATTTTACAGATGAAAAAACCAAGCCTCTACATTTCCATGAACTGTAGGAATCCTGTCATATTTAGAAAACAGTTTAGGTGACTCATGCTTCAGATTACATGAAAAAGGATACAACCTAGGGTGATTTGGCCCCACCATTGTAGGATGTCACTAGTTCCTCCTAGCATGGAATTGTCCCACAGAACATATAATGTGCTACATTCTTCTCTGTTTCAACCTATTGGGTACGGGGAGGCGATCAAAAGGCAATACAATACAATGCTTTGTTCTTTTCTTTCTCAACAGAAGATGGACAAAAATAAGGATGGTGTTGTTACCATAGATGAGTTCATTGAAAGTTGCCAAAAAGTAAGTAAGGAAAAGAACTATCCCTTTTGTTAGCATCAGCTACAGTGAGCACAGCCAACATGAACTGAGCAAAATAGAAATCCAGTGCATAAGCCGAGCATGATAAGGAGACAAACTCCTCACCTGAAAACAAGCGGATTTGTGTGCACATCCAATGTGATAGCATGCCTATCCTGAGGCAAAAATTATCCGTGCACTCCCTTTGTTTCTGGAAACCTTCAGAGGTTACTCATTACTGACAAAAACATAGATGCTGGCTGGGTGATGGTGGTGCACATATTTAATCCCAGCACTCAGGAGGCAGAGCTGGAAGATCTCTAATAGTTCAAGGCCAGTCTGGTCTACAGAGTGAGTTCCAGCACAGCCAAGGCTACACAGAGAAACCCTGTCTAGAAAAAAAAGTAAATAAAAAGCAAAATAAAAAAACATAGATTTAAATTAATGTTTCTGAAGCTGGAGAGGTGGTTTGGTGGTTAAGAATACTTGCTGCTCCTCTTAGAGTCCCTGAATTCTGTTCCCAGCTCCCAAGTCAGGAATCTCATAGCTCCATGGGATCTGACACCCTCCTCTGGACTCTGCAGGCACCTACATGCTTGTGTTCACATACCTATATATGTTCACATATATATATATATACATATGAAAAAATGAAACTTTACTCTTTCCAAGACATAGTTCATTTAAAATGCTATGTTTATTTATTGTGTCATCATAGAATTAGAAATCTAGTGCCACAAACTATGGAAGCTTGCATTTGTCTTTTTATTTTTTAATTTTAAATTTGTCTGTGTATGTATGTTGTGAGGAAGGAATACGCCATGGCACACATTTGGAGGTTAGAGGACAGCTTGCCAGAGTTGGTTCTTTCCTTTCCCATTGTGAGTTTGAGGGATCGAATTCAGGTCCTCTGCAAAGTATCATTGATTTAATATACACGGACAAAAAGTAGCATTTTGGCTGAATCCAGTAACTGTTCCCACTTATAAAAATAAAGTAGAAAAATTCTTAGGAGAAATCTAGTAGTTACGTGTTGCCTGGAAATCTAGACTTAGCTCACCTAGAGTGATTCAACTCCATGCACCAGTAGAGCTGTAATTATAAATAAACATGGACACATGTTTGCTGGATTTTCCCTCTTTTAATGGTTCACTTTCAACTTTCCTGATGCCCGCTTGCTTCTCAACTCAACTCTCGAAGTCAACATCTCTGAAAGATTTAAAGTGGTGACATCCACTTAGTGGTGACATAACTCAGCTGGGGGAGTGGCACCACCACCAGTGCTCCAGCTGTGACTCACCTCCAATCCACATGGCTCACTGGCGGTGTTCACCAGCTGTGCAGACGTGCCCCTCAACAGCCCAGTCTGCCAGCGTAGCTCATTTCTAAGGAATAAGGCTAAGCCAAACCCAGCCACTGTACAATGGTTTTTTCCTAATCAATCATTTCTCTGGCATTCAGAATCGATTCAGTTTTAAAGACTCCCACAGGCCGTACAGATTTAGCAATCACCGACAGCTAAAGAGGCAAAATGGCTATAAGCATATTGAGTATTCTCTGTCCTAGAACATGGATATTTGTAGACTTTTGTGCTTTGACTTACAATCTACCTAAAATGTCAAAGTTCCCATCTGTTTCATTTGGATAATCTCTTGAAGCTCACCATTGGGGTTCTCTAAAGGAAGAAAACTGATACAATGGATATTTTATATATATGGAGAGAAAGGGGGTTACTAGATTGGCTTACAGAATGCAATCTCAGTAGTTTATGAGTGGCTGTTTCACAATGGAGAGCCTGAGAATCTATAGTTCTTCAGTCCACTAGGCTCCATGTCTACACAGTCTCAATCTGGTGCTGGAGCACAAAAGACTACTGGGGAGCTGCTGATCTTCAGTCTATGTGGAAATTTTGAAGAAGTTGATTCTAATATTAGCAAAGGAATACTGTAATAACAGGATAGATCAACTAGCCAGCAGGAGTAAAAGCAAGCAGGCAAAAAGCAAAGTTTTCTTCTTCCATGTCCTTATACCACCCACATTTAAAGTGGTTCTTCCTGCTTCAAGTAATTTGATCCAGAAAATCCATCCTAGGACTGCCCAGCGGCTTGTTTTAGTAGATCCCATGTTCAGTTAACAACCACCATTAGCCATCTCATTCACTGTTTTGATTCTGACATCATTTGAGAAATACCCTGGTCTAGTACCAAGTAAGACCTAAATGAAATATCTAAAGGCATACTCAAGAAAGCATAAAATGGAGCCTTGTGGTTATCTGTATAGAATGGAGAACAAACACATTGGCCCACACAGAGCAGCACAGGAAGGGCAAAGGCCATACTAAGGGGGTACAGCAGTACTTTCCATTATAAACACAGCAGATAAACTCCTTCTGTTTCTCCCTTACAGGATGAAAACATAATGCGCTCCATGCAGCTCTTTGAGAACGTGATCTAACATGTCAGCGCATCCTCGCTGAAGAGGGAATGTGAACCTCTCTACACACTTACAAGTTGGAGCCACCACTTCTAGCATAGATTGCTCAGCTTTACACTGAGGCATATTATGCAAACAGCTTTGATTTAATATAAAACAACCCCTCCTAAAAAGATTTAAGTTTTCCAGTTCCAAGTCTGCATCTTCTCCACAACATCAATGGGGTCATGAAATGTGTTCACTCGTTTCATACTCTGAGAATATTCAAAAGGCACAGAATCTGGAATAGTTTTGATCCTTAGCCACGTATTACTGAGGCTTTCACAGTTCAGTGATTTTAAAACACAAGTGGGTCTTCCTACTCGTTTGTATATGTTCAGTCCTGGATTTTAAATGATTTTCTAAAATATTTACATCTGCAATTACTTTCTAGAAAGTCAATGAACTTTCATTTAATTAGAATCACCTGCCACTGAAAAATGATTAAAGATTATTGAAATTTAAAAAAGACCAAAAACACAGTCCCAATTTCTATGGCTTCTCCACCTGCTGTTAAAGTCATTAATGTATTTGGCATTTTTTAAAGAACATCTAAAAAATTAATTTATTATCAGATGTTAGCATATACCTAAGAAAATTATTTTAGTATTTGTTAATTTTCCATATTAAAGCAGAGGCTCTACATAATCCACGTACCTTTGGACCTGTTCGATCTTACATGTAGACTGTTTTGTATTGTGTCATGAAATAGAAATTCAAAGTGTCATACAAACCAAGGATGTTTACAGACTTGCAAAGGGTCCGGATGTCTGTCCTCCAACACCTAGTGATGCTTATTAGCAAGTAACTCTAACAGCAGTAAAGGGCAATTCTAGCCACTGCCAAACTCCCCAATGTTCTCATAGCATGTTTATTATAAGCCATTCAGGGACAGAGAATCCTTGACTTCCCCAAAGCCACCAAGAATGAATATCAAGCAAAATATTCTTTGAAAACACCAGTGATTCTATCATATTGGAAATTACACGTAAGACTGTATAGAAAATGATTACAAACATTAAATAGTTCATCTGAATTGCATTATGATTTAGCTCATCATAGAACTTAAAAGATTCAGATTCATTTCCGTGATCTTAAGCCAAAACTGTAGAGTTGCCACAGCAGTACTATAGATACACACATCTTCCCTTGGGTAGAAATATCACAAGTACCAAGAGGATACAGGAGGAGAAAATTTGCGACTGTCTGCAACAATAAATCAGGTATCTATTCTGGTGTAGAGATAGGATGTTGAAAGCTGCCCTGCCATCACCAGTGTAGGAATTAAGAGTAGTACAGTACATGTACACTGAAACCTGCCATCGCGTGTTTGTGTAAACTCAATGTGCACATTTTGTATCTCAAAAGGGAAAATAAAAGCAAAATAAAGTGTTTATTACTCTACTGTGTCTGCCATGGGTCTTTATGTTATAGCAAGTTTTATACTCAATTACTAGATTCAAACTAGACTGTCACTTTCTTTGGGTAGTGCTGCCTACAGAGAAAACTCAAAGCTATAGCAAGCATGGTCTGAGAATGTGACAAGGTACTATAGATCTGAGGAAAGGGAGGACCCAGGACTCAGAAGCAATAGCCTTGGTGGAGGATGGGCAGGTCTGTAATATGGTGACTCAGCAATTTCTTGTATTCTTTCAATTAAAAGCTGTGCAACTATCTGAAAAAAGAATTGCCAAGGGGTCAACCAGATGTCTGTGGGAAGAGAACAAGGGGGCGTGCACCATCTATCCAGTGTTTAGAAGGCATGTAGATGCTGCCACATAACGCAATGACTGCCTGTCCCCATGCTTTCCAGTGTGTGGCTATGGTTAGGATTTGGTGTGGCTTTCCAAGTTCCTGCAGCCTCTATCCTGCCAGGCAGATTGAAAGTTTTACTCCCATTTTTCTACTGCTCTTCCTCTACTCCTTCTTCTTGTAGAATCATCTAGAAGTTTCTAGCTCATTAGAAACTCTGGGCTGTACCCCTAAATTATGTCTTAAAAAACCAAGTAACTGAAACACAAACAAGTACTACAATATCACTGAGTACATGTAAAGGACTTTAATTTCTGAATATCTGCATATGTACATCATCAGTATTTTCAGGCTACAAAATGTAAAAGTAACATTTACTTAAATAAAGTTTAGGTAGTTTTAACAAGTTGTAATAAACAATATACTTGTAATAGAATTTTCACATTTAGAACAAAGTTTTTAAACTGGAATATTCAGGAAGGAAAAGATGTTCCCAAGCATTCCACATTATAAAATACATATTTGCACATACCAGCTAATAGTGAAGTCACAAATATTTACTTGCTATCTTAAATTTTTACAGTCTTTTTGTTTGTTTGTTTGTTTTGTTTTCTTTTGGTTTTTTTTTTTTTTTTTTTTTT